>JAAAWM010010687.1:0-7500 GCA_036873465.1 Thinopyrum obtusiflorum
CCGCCCCAAGAAAGGCCCAGTGCCTGTAAAGAAGGCCCGGTGCCTGTGAAGCTTGCCACCCCAAGAAAGGCCCAGTGCCTATAAAGAAGGCCCGGTGCCTGTGAAGCTCACCGCCCCAAGAAAGGCCCGGTGCCTGTGAAGAAGGCCCAGTGCCTGTGAAGCTCGCCGCCCGTGACACTCTCACGTAATAATGAGTTGGGGCTGTACATGCCCCGGAGTCTCCGGAGTGCCGCCCTTGGGCCTCGGGGGCTCCCGCCCACGCCCAGTGGCAGCACTTAGCTCCGCGCTGGTGAGAAGCAGTTCACCAGCAATCTCTTCAAAACATATTGTGCTAACCTTGGAACGCAGATATGCTACGCTTCAGTGGCACACCCCCGGAGTAACGGCCAGGCCGAACGCGCCAATGCGGAGGTCCTGAAAGGCCTCAAAACTAGGACCTTCAAGAAGAAGCTGGAGGCCTGCGGCAGGGGCTGGTACGACGAGCTCCAGTCCATGCTGTGGTCCATCCGCACTACCGCAACCAAGTCGACTGGCGAGACCCCATTCTTCCTCGTCTACGGAGCTGAGGCGGTCCTCCCTCATGAGGTCAGGCGTCGCTCTGCGCGGGTCCTAGCGTTTTATGAAGCGCAGCAGGACGCCATGCGGGGGATGGACCTCGTGCTGGGGGAGGAGCACCGTCGAGAAGCCGCACTACGAGCGGCAAGGTACCAGCAGGCACTGCGGCGGTATCATTGCCGCAACATCCGCCCCAGGACTCTTGAGGTAGGTGACCTCGTGCTCAGGCAGGTGCTCTCCAGGGAAGGGCTGCACAAGCTCTCGCCCATGTGGGAGGGCCCGTTCAAGGTTGTTCATGTTTCCAGGCCTGGCGCCGCGCGCCTGGAGACTCAGGAGGGGGTGCCCATCCCAAACGCTTGGAACATTCAGCACCTCCGGAAGTTCTACCCTTGAAGAAAGGCCCAGTGCCTGTGAAGAAAGGCCCAGTGCCTGTAAAGAAGGCCCGGTGCCTGTGAAGCTCGCCACCCCAAGAAAGGCCCAGTGCCTGTAAAGAAGGCCTGGTGCCTGTGAAGCTCGCGGGGGGGGGGGGGGGGGGGGGGGGGGGGGGGGGGGGGGGGGGGGGGGGGGGGGGGGGGGGGGGGGGGGGGGGGGGGGGGGGGGGGGGGGGGGGGGGGGGGGGGGGGGGGGGGGGGGGGGGGGGGGGGGGGGGGGGGGGGGGGGGGGGGGGGGGGGGGGGGGGGGGGGGGGGGGGGGGGGGGGGGGGGGGGGGGGGGGGGGGGGGGGGGGGGGGGGGGGGGGGGGGGGGGGGGGGGGGGGGGGGGGGGGGGGGGGGGGGGGGGGGGGGGGGGGGGGGGGGGGGGGGGGGGGGGGGGGGGGGGGGGGGGGGGGGGGGGGGGGGGGGGGGGGGGGGGGGGGGGGGGGGGGGGGGGGGGGGGGGGGGGGGGGGGGGGGGGGGGGGGGGGGGGGGGGGGGGGGGGGGGGGGGGGGGGGGGGGGGGGGGGGGGGGGGGGGGGGGGGGGGGGGGGGGGGGGGGGGGGGGGGGGGGGGGGGGGGGGGGGGGGGGGGGGGGGGGGGGGGGGGGGGGGGGGGGGGGGGGGGGGGGGGGGGGGGGGGGGGGGGGGGGGGGGGGGGGGGGGGGGGGGGGGGGGGGGGGGGGGGGGGGGGGGGGGGGGGGGGGGGGGGGGGGGGGGGGGGGGGGGGGGGGGGGGGGGGGGGGGGGGGGGGGGGGGGGGGGGGGGGGGGGGGGGGGGGGGGGGGGGGGGGGGGGGGGGGGGGGGGGGGGGGGGGGGGGGGGGGGGGGGGGGGGGGGGGGGGGGGGGGGGGGGGGGGGGGGGGGGGGGGGGGGGGGGGGGGGGGGGGGGGGGGGGGGGGGGGGGGGGGGGGGGGGGGGGGGGGGGGGGGGGGGGGGGGGGGGGGGGGGGGGGGGGGGGGGGGGGGGGGGGGGGGGGGGGGGGGGGGGGGGGGGGGGGGGGGGGGGGGGGGGGGGGGGGGGGGGGGGGGGGGGGGGGGGGGGGGGGGGGGGGGGGGGGGGGGGGGGGGGGGGGGGGGGGGGGGGGGGGGGGGGGGGGGGGGGGGGGGGGGGGGGGGGGGGGGGGGGGGGGGGGGGGGGGGGGGGGGGGGGGGGGGGGGGGGGGGGGGGGGGGGGGGGGGGGGGGGGGGGGGGGGGGGGGGGGGGGGGGGGGGGGGGGGGGGGGGGGGGGGGGGGGGGGGGGGGGGGGGGGGGGGGGGGGGGGGGGGGGGGGGGGGGGGGGGGGGGGGGGGGGGGGGGGGGGGGGGGGGGGGGGGGGGGGGGGGGGGGGGGGGGGGGGGGGGGGGGGGGGGGGGGGGGGGGGGGGGGGGGGGGGGGGGGGGGGGGGGGGGGGGGGGGGGGGGGGGGGGGGGGGGGGGGGGGGGGGGGGGGGGGGGGGGGGGGGGGGGGGGGGGGGGGGGGGGGGGGGGGGGGGGGGGGGGGGGGGGGGGGGGGGGGGGGGGGGGGGGGGGGGGGGGGGGGGGGGGGGGGGGGGGGGGGGGGGGGGGGGGGGGGGGGGGGGGGGGGGGGGGGGGGGGGGGGGGGGGGGGGGGGGGGGGGGGGGGGGGGGGGGGGGGGGGGGGGGGGGGGGGGGGGGGGGGGGGGGGGGGGGGGGGGGGGGGGGGGGGGGGGGGGGGGGGGGGGGGGGGGGGGGGGGGGGGGGGGGGGGGGGGGGGGGGGGGGGGGGGGGGGGGGGGGGGGGGGGGGGGGGGGGGGGGGGGGGGGGGGGGGGGGGGGGGGGGGGGGGGGGGGGGGGGGGGGGGGGGGGGGGGGGGGGGGGGGGGGGGGGGGGGGGGGGGGGGGGGGGGGGGGGGGGGGGGGGGGGGGGGGGGGGGGGGGGGGGGGGGGGGGGGGGGGGGGGGGGGGGGGGGGGGGGGGGGGGGGGGGGGGGGGGGGGGGGGGGGGGGGGGGGGGGGGGGGGGGGGGGGGGGGGGGGGGGGGGGGGGGGGGGGGGGGGGGGGGGGGGGGGGGGGGGGGGGGGGGGGGGGGGGGGGGGGGGGGGGGGGGGGGGGGGGGGGGGGGGGGGGGGGGGGGGGGGGGGGGGGGGGGGGGGGGGGGGGGGGGGGGGGGGGGGGGGGGGGGGGGGGGGGGGGGGGGGGGGGGGGGGGGGGGGGGGGGGGGGGGGGGGGGGGGGGGGGGGGGGGGGGGGGGGGGGGGGGGGGGGGGGGGGGGGGGGGGGGGGGGGGGGGGGGGGGGGGGGGGGGGGGGGGGGGGGGGGGGGGGGGGGGGGGGGGGGGGGGGGGGGGGGGGGGGGGGGGGGGGGGGGGGGGGGGGGGGGGGGGGGGGGGGGGGGGGGGGGGGGGGGGGGGGGGGGGGGGGGGGGGGGGGGGGGGGGGGGGGGGGGGGGGGGGGGGGGGGGGGGGGGGGGGGGGGGGGGGGGGGGGGGGGGGGGGGGGGGGGGGGGGGGGGGGGGGGGGGGGGGGGGGGGGGGGGGGGGGGGGGGGGGGGGGGGGGGGGGGGGGGGGGGGGGGGGGGGGGGGGGGGGGGGGGGGGGGGGGGGGGGGGGGGGGGGGGGGGGGGGGGGGGGGGGGGGGGGGGGGGGGGGGGGGGGGGGGGGGGGGGGGGGGGGGGGGGGGGGGGGGGGGGGGGGGGGGGGGGGGGGGGGGGGGGGGGGGGGGGGGGGGGGGGGGGGGGGGGGGGGGGGGGGGGGGGGGGGGGGGGGGGGGGGGGGGGGGGGGGGGGGGGGGGGGGGGGGGGGGGGGGGGGGGGGGGGGGGGGGGGGGGGGGGGGGGGGGGGGGGGGGGGGGGGGGGGGGGGGGGGGGGGGGGGGGGGGGGGGGGGGGGGGGGGGGGGGGGGGGGGGGGGGGGGGGGGGGGGGGGGGGGGGGGGGGGGGGGGGGGGGGGGGGGGGGGGGGGGGGGGGGGGGGGGGGGGGGGGGGGGGGGGGGGGGGGGGGGGGGGGGGGGGGGGGGGGGGGGGGGGGGGGGGGGGGGGGGGGGGGGGGGGGGGGGGGGGGGGGGGGGGGGGGGGGGGGGGGGGGGGGGGGGGGGGGGGGGGGGGGGGGGGGGGGGGGGGGGGGGGGGGGGGGGGGGGGGGGGGGGGGGGGGGGGGGGGGGGGGGGGGGGGGGGGGGGGGGGGGGGGGGGGGGGGGGGGGGGGGGGGGGGGGGGGGGGGGGGGGGGGGGGGGGGGGGGGGGGGGGGGGGGGGGGGGGGGGGGGGGGGGGGGGGGGGGGGGGGGGGGGGGGGGGGGGGGGGGGGGGGGGGGGGGGGGGGGGGGGGGGGGGGGGGGGGGGGGGGGGGGGGGGGGGGGGGGGGGGGGGGGGGGGGGGGGGGGGGGGGGGGGGGGGGGGGGGGGGGGGGGGGGGGGGGGGGGGGGGGGGGGGGGGGGGGGGGGGGGGGGGGGGGGGGGGGGGGGGGGGGGGGGGGGGGGGGGGGGGGGGGGGGGGGGGGGGGGGGGGGGGGGGGGGGGGGGGGGGGGGGGGGGGGGGGGGGGGGGGGGGGGGGGGGGGGGGGGGGGGGGGGGGGGGGGGGGGGGGGGGGGGGGGGGGGGGGGGGGGGGGGGGGGGGGGGGGGGGGGGGGGGGGGGGGGGGGGGGGGGGGGGGGGGGGGGGGGGGGGGGGGGGGGGGGGGGGGGGGGGGGGGGGGGGGGGGGGGGGGGGGGGGGGGGGGGGGGGGGGGGGGGGGGGGGGGGGGGGGGGGGGGGGGGGGGGGGGGGGGGGGGGGGGGGGGGGGGGGGGGGGGGGGGGGGGGGGGGGGGGGGGGGGGGGGGGGGGGGGGGGGGGGGGGGGGGGGGGGGGGGGGGGGGGGGGGGGGGGGGGGGGGGGGGGGGGGGGGGGGGGGGGGGGGGGGGGGGGGGGGGGGGGGGGGGGGGGGGGGGGGGGGGGGGGGGGGGGGGGGGGGGGGGGGGGGGGGGGGGGGGGGGGGGGGGGGGGGGGGGGGGGGGGGGGGGGGGGGGGGGGGGGGGGGGGGGGGGGGGGGGGGGGGGGGGGGGGGGGGGGGGGGGGGGGGGGGGGGGGGGGGGGGGGGGGGGGGGGGGGGGGGGGGGGGGGGGGGGGGGGGGGGGGGGGGGGGGGGGGGGGGGGGGGGGGGGGGGGGGGGGGGGGGGGGGGGGGGGGGGGGGGGGGGGGGGGGGGGGGGGGGGGGGGGGGGGGGGGGGGGGGGGGGGGGGGGGGGGGGGGGGGGGGGGGGGGGGGGGGGGGGGGGGGGGGGGGGGGGGGGGGGGGGGGGGGGGGGGGGGGGGGGGGGGGGGGGGGGGGGGGGGGGGGGGGGGGGGGGGGGGGGGGGGGGGGGGGGGGGGGGGGGGGGGGGGGGGGGGGGGGGGGGGGGGGGGGGGGGGGGGGGGGGGGGGGGGGGGGGGGGGGGGGGGGGGGGGGGGGGGGGGGGGGGGGGGGGGGGGGGGGGGGGGGGGGGGGGGGGGGGGGGGGGGGGGGGGGGGGGGGGGGGGGGGGGGGGGGGGGGGGGGGGGGGGGGGGGGGGGGGGGGGGGGGGGGGGGGGGGGGGGGGGGGGGGGGGGGGGGGGGGGGGGGGGGGGGGGGGGGGGGGGGGGGGGGGGGGGGGGGGGGGGGGGGGGGGGGGGGGGGGGGGGGGGGGGGGGGGGGGGGGGGGGGGGGGGGGGGGGGGGGGGGGGGGGGGGGGGGGGGGGGGGGGGGGGGGGGGGGGGGGGGGGGGGGGGGGGGGGGGGGGGGGGGGGGGGGGGGGGGGGGGGGGGGGGGGGGGGGGGGGGGGGGGGGGGGGGGGGGGGGGGGGGGGGGGGGGGGGGGGGGGGGGGGGGGGGGGGGGGGGGGGGGGGGGGGGGGGGGGGGGGGGGGGGGGGGGGGGGGGGGGGGGGGGGGGGGGGGGGGGGGGGGGGGGGGGGGGGGGGGGGGGGGGGGGGGGGGGGGGGGGGGGGGGGGGGGGGGGGGGGGGGGGGGGGGGGGGGGGGGGGGGGGGGGGGGGGGGGGGGGGGGGGGGGGGGGGGGGGGGGGGGGGGGGGGGGGGGGGGGGGGGGGGGGGGGGGGGGGGGGGGGGGGGGGGGGGGGGGGGGGGGGGGGGGGGGGGGGGGGGGGGGGGGGGGGGGGGGGGGGGGGGGGGGGGGGGGGGGGGGGGGGGGGGGGGGGGGGGGGGGGGGGGGGGGGGGGGGGGGGGGGGGGGGGGGGGGGGGGGGGGGGGGGGGGGGGGGGGGGGGGGGGGGGGGGGGGGGGGGGGGGGGGGGGGGGGGGGGGGGGGGGGGGGGGGGGGGGGGGGGGGGGGGGGGGGGGGGGGGGGGGGGGGGGGGGGGGGGGGGGGGGGGGGGGGGGGGGGGGGGGGGGGGGGGGGGGGGGGGGGGGGGGGGGGGGGGGGGGGGGGGGGGGGGGGGGGGGGGGGGGGGGGGGGGGGGGGGGGGGGGGGGGGGGGGGGGGGGGGGGGGGGGGGGGGGGGGGGGGGGGGGGGGGGGGGGGGGGGGGGGGGGGGGGGGGGGGGGGGGGGGGGGGGGGGGGGGGGGGGGGGGGGGGGGGGGGGGGGGGGGGGGGGGGGGGGGGGGGGGGGGGGGGGGGGGGGGGGGGGGGGGGGGGGGGGGGGGGGGGGGGGGGGGGGGGGGGGGGGGGGGGGGGGGGGGGGGGGGGGGGGGGGGGGGGGGGGGGGGGGGGGGGGGGGGGGGGGGGGGGGGGGGGGGGGGGGGGGGGGGGGGGGGGGGGGGGGGGGGGGGGGGGGGGGGGGGGGGGGGGGGGGGGGGGGGGGGGGGGGGGGGGGGGGGGGGGGGGGGGGGGGGGGGGGGGGGGGGGGGGGGGGGGGGGGGGGGGGGGGGGGGGGGGGGGGGGGGGGGGGGGGGGGGGGGGGGGGGGGGGGGGGGGGGGGGGGGGGGGGGGGGGGGGGGGGGGGGGGGGGGGGGGGGGGGGGGGGGGGGGGGGGGGGGGGGGGGGGGGGGGGGGGGGGGGGGGGGGGGGGGGGGGGGGGGGGGGGGGGGGGGGGGGGGGGGGGGGGGGGGGGGGGGGGGGGGGGGGGGGGGGGGGGGGGGGGGGGGGGGGGGGGGGGGGGGGGGGGGGGGGGGGGGGGGGGGGGGGGGGGGGGGGGGGGGGGGGGGGGGGGGGGGGGGGGGGGGGGGGGGGGGGGGGGGGGGGGGGGGGGGGGGGGGGGGGGGGGGGGGGGGGGGGGGGGGGGGGGGGGGGGGGGGGGGGGGGGGGGGGGGGGGGGGGGGGGGGGGGGGGGGGGGGGGGGGGGGGGGGGGGGGGGGGGGGGGGGGGGGGGGGGGGGGGGGGGGGGGGGGGGGGGGGGGGGGGGGGGGGGGGGGGGGGGGGGGGGGGGGGGGGGGGGGGGGGGGGGGGGGGGGGGGGGGGGGGGGGGGGGGGGGGGGGGGGGGGGGGGGGGGGGGGGGGGGGGGGGGGGGGGGGGGGGGGGGGGGGGGGGGGGGGGGGGGGGGGGGGGGGGGGGGGGGGGGGGGGGGGGGGGGGGGGGGGGGGGGGGGGGGGGGGGGGGGGGGGGGGGGGGGGGGGGGGGGGGGGGGGGGGGGGGGGGGGGGGGGGGGGGGGGGGGGGGGGGGGGGGGGGGGGGGGGGGGGGGGGGGGGGGGGGGGGGGGGGGGGGGGGGGGGGGGGGGGGGGGG
>JAAAWM010010687.1:10000-47999 GCA_036873465.1 Thinopyrum obtusiflorum
AGATTGACAACCTCTCGTTTGTGTTGGGTGCGAGGGTTTGCGTTTTGTGTGTAGTGCTGTTTACGTTGTTTTGCTTGGTTCTCCTACTGGATTGATAACCTTGGTTTCTTAACTGAGGGAAATACTTACTCTAGTGTGCTGCATCATCCTCTCCTCTTCGGGTATAAAAATCCAACGCAGTCTACAAGTAGCAAAAGTCTTATCATTTTTCTTTTTCTTCTTCTTTTTAGAAGAACTAGGAGCATCAATAGTAGATCTTTGAGAGTCTTGTTCAACTCTCTTGGGGTGTCCCTCGGGATATAGAGGCTCCTGGGTCATCCTACCACCCCTAGTCATAACTCTAACAACATGATCATGCACATTTCTATTCATATCATCAAGCAAATCACTTTGAGATTTAGCAACTTGTTCTAACTGAGTTTGAACCATAGAAGCATGCTTACTAACTTCTTTAACATCATTGATAATTCTAAAAAACAAATCACTCAAACGATCTATTGCATGAGCATTATGTTCCAACTATTTCATAGCACGAGCATTGAAATAATTTTGTTTACAATATAATTATCAAACTCATAATAGCACTGATGAGGAGTTTTACCATAAGGGACATCATTTTCATTAAACTTTAACAAATAATTTACCTCTACCACCAGTGGTGGTGATGCATTGATCCCATGTATTTCTTCAATAGGTGGTAAATTCTTAACATCTTCAGCTTTAATACCCTTTTCCTTCATGCATTTCTTTGCTTCCTGCATGTCTTCAGGACTGAGAAATAGAATACCCCTCTTCTTCGGAGTAGGTTCAGGCGGCGGTTCGGGAAGTGTCCATTCATTATCATTCTTCAATATATTCATTAATAATTCCTTCGCTTGAGTAACAGTTCGTTCCCTGAAAACACACCCAGCACAACTGTCTAGGTAGTCCCTAGAAGCGTCATTTATACCATTATAGAAGATATCAAGTATTTCATTTTTCTTCAGAGGATGATCTGGCAAAGCATTAAGTAGCTGGAGAAGCCTCCCCCAAGCTTGTGGGAGACTCTCTTCTTCAACCTGCACAAAGTTAAATATTTCCTGCGAGGTAGCTTGTTTCTTATGAGCAGGGAAATATTTTTCAGAGAAGTAGTAAATCATATCCTGGGACTACGCACACAACCAGGAGTAAGAGTATTGAACCAAGCCTTAGCATCACCCTTTAATGAAAAAGGGAACAACCTAAGAATATAGTAGCAACGAATCTTTTCCTCATGAGCAAAAAGAGTGGCAATATGATACGTCTCCAACGTATATTTTATTTTTGCTTGTTCCATGCTATGATATTGTTATTCTTGGATGTTTTTATTATCATTTTACACATTTTATATCATTTTTGGGGACTAACCTATTATTTTAGTGCCACGTGCCAGTTCCTGTTTTCTGTCCTGTTTTTGTTTTTCAGAAAATCAGTACCAGATAAGATCGAATGATCCCGAAACTTTTTGGAGATTTTTTTTATTGAAGATAAGGATCACCAGGATCTTGGAGGCCAAGGAAGATACCGCTGGAGGGCCCCACATGGCACTATGGGCGCCCCAGTGCCATGTGGGCCCCTCCTTGCGCCATTTGCCCTACCTCCACCACTATAAATTTAGAAGAATTCCAAATCCCTCAGGGGAGTCCACGAAATACTTTTTCCGCCGCCGCAAGCCTCTGTTCTCGCAAGATCCCATCTGGAGGCCTTCTTCGGTACTCCGCCGGAGGGGGAACTCATCACGGAGGGGCTCTACATCAACCTTGCCGCCACTCCGATGATGCGTGAGTAGTTCACCATAGACCTACGGGTCCGTAGGTAGTAGCTAGATGGCTCTCTCTCTCTCTCTCTTTGTGTTTTTCAATACAATGGTCTCCATGATCTTCATGGAGATCCATCCGATGTAATGACTTGGGGGGGGGGGGGGGGGGGGGGGGGGGGGGGGGGGGGGGGGGGGGGGGGGGGGGGGGGGGGGGGGGGGGGGGGGGGGGGGGGGGGGGGGGGGGGGGGGGGGGGGGGGGGGGGGGGGGGGGGGGGGGGGGGGGGGGGGGGGGGGGGGGGGGGGGGGGGGGGGGGGGGGGGGGGGGGGGGGGGGGGGGGGGGGGGGGGGGGGGGGGGGGGGGGGGGGGGGGGGGGGGGGGGGGGGGGGGGGGGGGGGGGGGGGGGGGGGGGGGGGGGGGGGGGGGGGGGGGGGGGGGGGGGGGGGGGGGGGGGGGGGGGGGGGGGGGGGGGGGGGGGGGGGGGGGGGGGGGGGGGGGGGGGGGGGGGGGGGGGGGGGGGGGGGGGGGGGGGGGGGGGGGGGGGGGGGGGGGGGGGGGGGGGGGGGGGGGGGGGGGGGGGGGGGGGGGGGGGGGGGGGGGGGGGGGGGGGGGGGGGGGGGGGGGGGGGGGGGGGGGGGGGGGGGGGGGGGGGGGGGGGGGGGGGGGGGGGGGGGGGGGGGGGGGGGGGGGGGGGGGGGGGGGGGGGGGGGGGGGGGGGGGGGGGGGGGGGGGGGGGGGGGGGGGGGGGGGGGGGGGGGGGGGGGGGGGGGGGGGGGGGGGGGGGGGGGGGGGGGGGGGGGGGGGGGGGGGGGGGGGGGGGGGGGGGGGGGGGGGGGGGGGGGGGGGGGGGGGGGGGGGGGGGGGGGGGGGGGGGGGGGGGGGGGGGGGGGGGGGGGGGGGGGGGGGGGGGGGGGGGGGGGGGGGGGGGGGGGGGGGGGGGGGGGGGGGGGGGGGGGGGGGGGGGGGGGGGGGGGGGGGGGGGGGGGGGGGGGGGGGGGGGGGGGGGGGGGGGGGGGGGGGGGGGGGGGGGGGGGGGGGGGGGGGGGGGGGGGGGGGGGGGGGGGGGGGGGGGGGGGGGGGGGGGGGGGGGGGGGGGGGGGGGGGGGGGGGGGGGGGGGGGGGGGGGGGGGGGGGGGGGGGGGGGGGGGGGGGGGGGGGGGGGGGGGGGGGGGGGGGGGGGGGGGGGGGGGGGGGGGGGGGGGGGGGGGGGGGGGGGGGGGGGGGGGGGGGGGGGGGGGGGGGGGGGGGGGGGGGGGGGGGGGGGGGGGGGGGGGGGGGGGGGGGGGGGGGGGGGGGGGGGGGGGGGGGGGGGGGGGGGGGGGGGGGGGGGGGGGGGGGGGGGGGGGGGGGGGGGGGGGGGGGGGGGGGGGGGGGGGGGGGGGGGGGGGGGGGGGGGGGGGGGGGGGGGGGGGGGGGGGGGGGGGGGGGGGGGGGGGGGGGGGGGGGGGGGGGGGGGGGGGGGGGGGGGGGGGGGGGGGGGGGGGGGGGGGGGGGGGGGGGGGGGGGGGGGGGGGGGGGGGGGGGGGGGGGGGGGGGGGGGGGGGGGGGGGGGGGGGGGGGGGGGGGGGGGGGGGGGGGGGGGGGGGGGGGGGGGGGGGGGGGGGGGGGGGGGGGGGGGGGGGGGGGGGGGGGGGGGGGGGGGGGGGGGGGGGGGGGGGGGGGGGGGGGGGGGGGGGGGGGGGGGGGGGGGGGGGGGGGGGGGGGGGGGGGGGGGGGGGGGGGGGGGGGGGGGGGGGGGGGGGGGGGGGGGGGGGGGGGGGGGGGGGGGGGGGGGGGGGGGGGGGGGGGGGGGGGGGGGGGGGGGGGGGGGGGGGGGGGGGGGGGGGGGGGGGGGGGGGGGGGGGGGGGGGGGGGGGGGGGGGGGGGGGGGGGGGGGGGGGGGGGGGGGGGGGGGGGGGGGGGGGGGGGGGGGGGGGGGGGGGGGGGGGGGGGGGGGGGGGGGGGGGGGGGGGGGGGGGGGGGGGGGGGGGGGGGGGGGGGGGGGGGGGGGGGGGGGGGGGGGGGGGGGGGGGGGGGGGGGGGGGGGGGGGGGGGGGGGGGGGGGGGGGGGGGGGGGGGGGGGGGGGGGGGGGGGGGGGGGGGGGGGGGGGGGGGGGGGGGGGGGGGGGGGGGGGGGGGGGGGGGGGGGGGGGGGGGGGGGGGGGGGGGGGGGGGGGGGGGGGGGGGGGGGGGGGGGGGGGGGGGGGGGGGGGGGGGGGGGGGGGGGGGGGGGGGGGGGGGGGGGGGGGGGGGGGGGGGGGGGGGGGGGGGGGGGGGGGGGGGGGGGGGGGGGGGGGGGGGGGGGGGGGGGGGGGGGGGGGGGGGGGGGGGGGGGGGGGGGGGGGGGGGGGGGGGGGGGGGGGGGGGGGGGGGGGGGGGGGGGGGGGGGGGGGGGGGGGGGGGGGGGGGGGGGGGGGGGGGGGGGGGGGGGGGGGGGGGGGGGGGGGGGGGGGGGGGGGGGGGGGGGGGGGGGGGGGGGGGGGGGGGGGGGGGGGGGGGGGGGGGGGGGGGGGGGGGGGGGGGGGGGGGGGGGGGGGGGGGGGGGGGGGGGGGGGGGGGGGGGGGGGGGGGGGGGGGGGGGGGGGGGGGGGGGGGGGGGGGGGGGGGGGGGGGGGGGGGGGGGGGGGGGGGGGGGGGGGGGGGGGGGGGGGGGGGGGGGGGGGGGGGGGGGGGGGGGGGGGGGGGGGGGGGGGGGGGGGGGGGGGGGGGGGGGGGGGGGGGGGGGGGGGGGGGGGGGGGGGGGGGGGGGGGGGGGGGGGGGGGGGGGGGGGGGGGGGGGGGGGGGGGGGGGGGGGGGGGGGGGGGGGGGGGGGGGGGGGGGGGGGGGGGGGGGGGGGGGGGGGGGGGGGGGGGGGGGGGGGGGGGGGGGGGGGGGGGGGGGGGGGGGGGGGGGGGGGGGGGGGGGGGGGGGGGGGGGGGGGGGGGGGGGGGGGGGGGGGGGGGGGGGGGGGGGGGGGGGGGGGGGGGGGGGGGGGGGGGGGGGGGGGGGGGGGGGGGGGGGGGGGGGGGGGGGGGGGGGGGGGGGGGGGGGGGGGGGGGGGGGGGGGGGGGGGGGGGGGGGGGGGGGGGGGGGGGGGGGGGGGGGGGGGGGGGGGGGGGGGGGGGGGGGGGGGGGGGGGGGGGGGGGGGGGGGGGGGGGGGGGGGGGGGGGGGGGGGGGGGGGGGGGGGGGGGGGGGGGGGGGGGGGGGGGGGGGGGGGGGGGGGGGGGGGGGGGGGGGGGGGGGGGGGGGGGGGGGGGGGGGGGGGGGGGGGGGGGGGGGGGGGGGGGGGGGGGGGGGGGGGGGGGGGGGGGGGGGGGGGGGGGGGGGGGGGGGGGGGGGGGGGGGGGGGGGGGGGGGGGGGGGGGGGGGGGGGGGGGGGGGGGGGGGGGGGGGGGGGGGGGGGGGGGGGGGGGGGGGGGGGGGGGGGGGGGGGGGGGGGGGGGGGGGGGGGGGGGGGGGGGGGGGGGGGGGGGGGGGGGGGGGGGGGGGGGGGGGGGGGGGGGGGGGGGGGGGGGGGGGGGGGGGGGGGGGGGGGGGGGGGGGGGGGGGGGGGGGGGGGGGGGGGGGGGGGGGGGGGGGGGGGGGGGGGGGGGGGGGGGGGGGGGGGGGGGGGGGGGGGGGGGGGGGGGGGGGGGGGGGGGGGGGGGGGGGGGGGGGGGGGGGGGGGGGGGGGGGGGGGGGGGGGGGGGGGGGGGGGGGGGGGGGGGGGGGGGGGGGGGGGGGGGGGGGGGGGGGGGGGGGGGGGGGGGGGGGGGGGGGGGGGGGGGGGGGGGGGGGGGGGGGGGGGGGGGGGGGGGGGGGGGGGGGGGGGGGGGGGGGGGGGGGGGGGGGGGGGGGGGGGGGGGGGGGGGGGGGGGGGGGGGGGGGGGGGGGGGGGGGGGGGGGGGGGGGGGGGGGGGGGGGGGGGGGGGGGGGGGGGGGGGGGGGGGGGGGGGGGGGGGGGGGGGGGGGGGGGGGGGGGGGGGGGGGGGGGGGGGGGGGGGGGGGGGGGGGGGGGGGGGGGGGGGGGGGGGGGGGGGGGGGGGGGGGGGGGGGGGGGGGGGGGGGGGGGGGGGGGGGGGGGGGGGGGGGGGGGGGGGGGGGGGGGGGGGGGGGGGGGGGGGGGGGGGGGGGGGGGGGGGGGGGGGGGGGGGGGGGGGGGGGGGGGGGGGGGGGGGGGGGGGGGGGGGGGGGGGGGGGGGGGGGGGGGGGGGGGGGGGGGGGGGGGGGGGGGGGGGGGGGGGGGGGGGGGGGGGGGGGGGGGGGGGGGGGGGGGGGGGGGGGGGGGGGGGGGGGGGGGGGGGGGGGGGGGGGGGGGGGGGGGGGGGGGGGGGGGGGGGGGGGGGGGGGGGGGGGGGGGGGGGGGGGGGGGGGGGGGGGGGGGGGGGGGGGGGGGGGGGGGGGGGGGGGGGGGGGGGGGGGGGGGGGGGGGGGGGGGGGGGGGGGGGGGGGGGGGGGGGGGGGGGGGGGGGGGGGGGGGGGGGGGGGGGGGGGGGGGGGGGGGGGGGGGGGGGGGGGGGGGGGGGGGGGGGGGGGGGGGGGGGGGGGGGGGGGGGGGGGGGGGGGGGGGGGGGGGGGGGGGGGGGGGGGGGGGGGGGGGGGGGGGGGGGGGGGGGGGGGGGGGGGGGGGGGGGGGGGGGGGGGGGGGGGGGGGGGGGGGGGGGGGGGGGGGGGGGGGGGGGGGGGGGGGGGGGGGGGGGGGGGGGGGGGGGGGGGGGGGGGGGGGGGGGGGGGGGGGGGGGGGGGGGGGGGGGGGGGGGGGGGGGGGGGGGGGGGGGGGGGGGGGGGGGGGGGGGGGGGGGGGGGGGGGGGGGGGGGGGGGGGGGGGGGGGGGGGGGGGGGGGGGGGGGGGGGGGGGGGGGGGGGGGGGGGGGGGGGGGGGGGGGGGGGGGGGGGGGGGGGGGGGGGGGGGGGGGGGGGGGGGGGGGGGGGGGGGGGGGGGGGGGGGGGGGGGGGGGGGGGGGGGGGGGGGGGGGGGGGGGGGGGGGGGGGGGGGGGGGGGGGGGGGGGGGGGGGGGGGGGGGGGGGGGGGGGGGGGGGGGGGGGGGGGGGGGGGGGGGGGGGGGGGGGGGGGGGGGGGGGGGGGGGGGGGGGGGGGGGGGGGGGGGGGGGGGGGGGGGGGGGGGGGGGGGGGGGGGGGGGGGGGGGGGGGGGGGGGGGGGGGGGGGGGGGGGGGGGGGGGGGGGGGGGGGGGGGGGGGGGGGGGGGGGGGGGGGGGGGGGGGGGGGGGGGGGGGGGGGGGGGGGGGGGGGGGGGGGGGGGGGGGGGGGGGGGGGGGGGGGGGGGGGGGGGGGGGGGGGGGGGGGGGGGGGGGGGGGGGGGGGGGGGGGGGGGGGGGGGGGGGGGGGGGGGGGGGGGGGGGGGGGGGGGGGGGGGGGGGGGGGGGGGGGGGGGGGGGGGGGGGGGGGGGGGGGGGGGGGGGGGGGGGGGGGGGGGGGGGGGGGGGGGGGGGGGGGGGGGGGGGGGGGGGGGGGGGGGGGGGGGGGGGGGGGGGGGGGGGGGGGGGGGGGGGGGGGGGGGGGGGGGGGGGGGGGGGGGGGGGGGGGGGGGGGGGGGGGGGGGGGGGGGGGGGGGGGGGGGGGGGGGGGGGGGGGGGGGGGGGGGGGGGGGGGGGGGGGGGGGGGGGGGGGGGGGGGGGGGGGGGGGGGGGGGGGGGGGGGGGGGGGGGGGGGGGGGGGGGGGGGGGGGGGGGGGGGGGGGGGGGGGGGGGGGGGGGGGGGGGGGGGGGGGGGGGGGGGGGGGGGGGGGGGGGGGGGGGGGGGGGGGGGGGGGGGGGGGGGGGGGGGGGGGGGGGGGGGGGGGGGGGGGGGGGGGGGGGGGGGGGGGGGGGGGGGGGGGGGGGGGGGGGGGGGGGGGGGGGGGGGGGGGGGGGGGGGGGGGGGGGGGGGGGGGGGGGGGGGGGGGGGGGGGGGGGGGGGGGGGGGGGGGGGGGGGGGGGGGGGGGGGGGGGGGGGGGGGGGGGGGGGGGGGGGGGGGGGGGGGGGGGGGGGGGGGGGGGGGGGGGGGGGGGGGGGGGGGGGGGGGGGGGGGGGGGGGGGGGGGGGGGGGGGGGGGGGGGGGGGGGGGGGGGGGGGGGGGGGGGGGGGGGGGGGGGGGGGGGGGGGGGGGGGGGGGGGGGGGGGGGGGGGGGGGGGGGGGGGGGGGGGGGGGGGGGGGGGGGGGGGGGGGGGGGGGGGGGGGGGGGGGGGGGGGGGGGGGGGGGGGGGGGGGGGGGGGGGGGGGGGGGGGGGGGGGGGGGGGGGGGGGGGGGGGGGGGGGGGGGGGGGGGGGGGGGGGGGGGGGGGGGGGGGGGGGGGGGGGGGGGGGGGGGGGGGGGGGGGGGGGGGGGGGGGGGGGGGGGGGGGGGGGGGGGGGGGGGGGGGGGGGGGGGGGGGGGGGGGGGGGGGGGGGGGGGGGGGGGGGGGGGGGGGGGGGGGGGGGGGGGGGGGGGGGGGGGGGGGGGGGGGGGGGGGGGGGGGGGGGGGGGGGGGGGGGGGGGGGGGGGGGGGGGGGGGGGGGGGGGGGGGGGGGGGGGGGGGGGGGGGGGGGGGGGGGGGGGGGGGGGGGGGGGGGGGGGGGGGGGGGGGGGGGGGGGGGGGGGGGGGGGGGGGGGGGGGGGGGGGGGGGGGGGGGGGGGGGGGGGGGGGGGGGGGGGGGGGGGGGGGGGGGGGGGGGGGGGGGGGGGGGGGGGGGGGGGGGGGGGGGGGGGGGGGGGGGGGGGGGGGGGGGGGGGGGGGGGGGGGGGGGGGGGGGGGGGGGGGGGGGGGGGGGGGGGGGGGGGGGGGGGGGGGGGGGGGGGGGGGGGGGGGGGGGGGGGGGGGGGGGGGGGGGGGGGGGGGGGGGGGGGGGGGGGGGGGGGGGGGGGGGGGGGGGGGGGGGGGGGGGGGGGGGGGGGGGGGGGGGGGGGGGGGGGGGGGGGGGGGGGGGGGGGGGGGGGGGGGGGGGGGGGGGGGGGGGGGGGGGGGGGGGGGGGGGGGGGGGGGGGGGGGGGGGGGGGGGGGGGGGGGGGGGGGGGGGGGGGGGGGGGGGGGGGGGGGGGGGGGGGGGGGGGGGGGGGGGGGGGGGGGGGGGGGGGGGGGGGGGGGGGGGGGGGGGGGGGGGGGGGGGGGGGGGGGGGGGGGGGGGGGGGGGGGGGGGGGGGGGGGGGGGGGGGGGGGGGGGGGGGGGGGGGGGGGGGGGGGGGGGGGGGGGGGGGGGGGGGGGGGGGGGGGGGGGGGGGGGGGGGGGGGGGGGGGGGGGGGGGGGGGGGGGGGGGGGGGGGGGGGGGGGGGGGGGGGGGGGGGGGGGGGGGGGGGGGGGGGGGGGGGGGGGGGGGGGGGGGGGGGGGGGGGGGGGGGGGGGGGGGGGGGGGGGGGGGGGGGGGGGGGGGGGGGGGGGGGGGGGGGGGGGGGGGGGGGGGGGGGGGGGGGGGGGGGGGGGGGGGGGGGGGGGGGGGGGGGGGGGGGGGGGGGGGGGGGGGGGGGGGGGGGGGGGGGGGGGGGGGGGGGGGGGGGGGGGGGGGGGGGGGGGGGGGGGGGGGGGGGGGGGGGGGGGGGGGGGGGGGGGGGGGGGGGGGGGGGGGGGGGGGGGGGGGGGGGGGGGGGGGGGGGGGGGGGGGGGGGGGGGGGGGGGGGGGGGGGGGGGGGGGGGGGGGGGGGGGGGGGGGGGGGGGGGGGGGGGGGGGGGGGGGGGGGGGGGGGGGGGGGGGGGGGGGGGGGGGGGGGGGGGGGGGGGGGGGGGGGGGGGGGGGGGGGGGGGGGGGGGGGGGGGGGGGGGGGGGGGGGGGGGGGGGGGGGGGGGGGGGGGGGGGGGGGGGGGGGGGGGGGGGGGGGGGGGGGGGGGGGGGGGGGGGGGGGGGGGGGGGGGGGGGGGGGGGGGGGGGGGGGGGGGGGGGGGGGGGGGGGGGGGGGGGGGGGGGGGGGGGGGGGGGGGGGGGGGGGGGGGGGGGGGGGGGGGGGGGGGGGGGGGGGGGGGGGGGGGGGGGGGGGGGGGGGGGGGGGGGGGGGGGGGGGGGGGGGGGGGGGGGGGGGGGGGGGGGGGGGGGGGGGGGGGGGGGGGGGGGGGGGGGGGGGGGGGGGGGGGGGGGGGGGGGGGGGGGGGGGGGGGGGGGGGGGGGGGGGGGGGGGGGGGGGGGGGGGGGGGGGGGGGGGGGGGGGGGGGGGGGGGGGGGGGGGGGGGGGGGGGGGGGGGGGGGGGGGGGGGGGGGGGGGGGGGGGGGGGGGGGGGGGGGGGGGGGGGGGGGGGGGGGGGGGGGGGGGGGGGGGGGGGGGGGGGGGGGGGGGGGGGGGGGGGGGGGGGGGGGGGGGGGGGGGGGGGGGGGGGGGGGGGGGGGGGGGGGGGGGGGGGGGGGGGGGGGGGGGGGGGGGGGGGGGGGGGGGGGGGGGGGGGGGGGGGGGGGGGGGGGGGGGGGGGGGGGGGGGGGGGGGGGGGGGGGGGGGGGGGGGGGGGGGGGGGGGGGGGGGGGGGGGGGGGGGGGGGGGGGGGGGGGGGGGGGGGGGGGGGGGGGGGGGGGGGGGGGGGGGGGGGGGGGGGGGGGGGGGGGGGGGGGGGGGGGGGGGGGGGGGGGGGGGGGGGGGGGGGGGGGGGGGGGGGGGGGGGGGGGGGGGGGGGGGGGGGGGGGGGGGGGGGGGGGGGGGGGGGGGGGGGGGGGGGGGGGGGGGGGGGGGGGGGGGGGGGGGGGGGGGGGGGGGGGGGGGGGGGGGGGGGGGGGGGGGGGGGGGGGGGGGGGGGGGGGGGGGGGGGGGGGGGGGGGGGGGGGGGGGGGGGGGGGGGGGGGGGGGGGGGGGGGGGGGGGGGGGGGGGGGGGGGGGGGGGGGGGGGGGGGGGGGGGGGGGGGGGGGGGGGGGGGGGGGGGGGGGGGGGGGGGGGGGGGGGGGGGGGGGGGGGGGGGGGGGGGGGGGGGGGGGGGGGGGGGGGGGGGGGGGGGGGGGGGGGGGGGGGGGGGGGGGGGGGGGGGGGGGGGGGGGGGGGGGGGGGGGGGGGGGGGGGGGGGGGGGGGGGGGGGGGGGGGGGGGGGGGGGGGGGGGGGGGGGGGGGGGGGGGGGGGGGGGGGGGGGGGGGGGGGGGGGGGGGGGGGGGGGGGGGGGGGGGGGGGGGGGGGGGGGGGGGGGGGGGGGGGGGGGGGGGGGGGGGGGGGGGGGGGGGGGGGGGGGGGGGGGGGGGGGGGGGGGGGGGGGGGGGGGGGGGGGGGGGGGGGGGGGGGGGGGGGGGGGGGGGGGGGGGGGGGGGGGGGGGGGGGGGGGGGGGGGGGGGGGGGGGGGGGGGGGGGGGGGGGGGGGGGGGGGGGGGGGGGGGGGGGGGGGGGGGGGGGGGGGGGGGGGGGGGGGGGGGGGGGGGGGGGGGGGGGGGGGGGGGGGGGGGGGGGGGGGGGGGGGGGGGGGGGGGGGGGGGGGGGGGGGGGGGGGGGGGGGGGGGGGGGGGGGGGGGGGGGGGGGGGGGGGGGGGGGGGGGGGGGGGGGGGGGGGGGGGGGGGGGGGGGGGGGGGGGGGGGGGGGGGGGGGGGGGGGGGGGGGGGGGGGGGGGGGGGGGGGGGGGGGGGGGGGGGGGGGGGGGGGGGGGGGGGGGGGGGGGGGGGGGGGGGGGGGGGGGGGGGGGGGGGGGGGGGGGGGGGGGGGGGGGGGGGGGGGGGGGGGGGGGGGGGGGGGGGGGGGGGGGGGGGGGGGGGGGGGGGGGGGGGGGGGGGGGGGGGGGGGGGGGGGGGGGGGGGGGGGGGGGGGGGGGGGGGGGGGGGGGGGGGGGGGGGGGGGGGGGGGGGGGGGGGGGGGGGGGGGGGGGGGGGGGGGGGGGGGGGGGGGGGGGGGGGGGGGGGGGGGGGGGGGGGGGGGGGGGGGGGGGGGGGGGGGGGGGGGGGGGGGGGGGGGGGGGGGGGGGGGGGGGGGGGGGGGGGGGGGGGGGGGGGGGGGGGGGGGGGGGGGGGGGGGGGGGGGGGGGGGGGGGGGGGGGGGGGGGGGGGGGGGGGGGGGGGGGGGGGGGGGGGGGGGGGGGGGGGGGGGGGGGGGGGGGGGGGGGGGGGGGGGGGGGGGGGGGGGGGGGGGGGGGGGGGGGGGGGGGGGGGGGGGGGGGGGGGGGGGGGGGGGGGGGGGGGGGGGGGGGGGGGGGGGGGGGGGGGGGGGGGGGGGGGGGGGGGGGGGGGGGGGGGGGGGGGGGGGGGGGGGGGGGGGGGGGGGGGGGGGGGGGGGGGGGGGGGGGGGGGGGGGGGGGGGGGGGGGGGGGGGGGGGGGGGGGGGGGGGGGGGGGGGGGGGGGGGGGGGGGGGGGGGGGGGGGGGGGGGGGGGGGGGGGGGGGGGGGGGGGGGGGGGGGGGGGGGGGGGGGGGGGGGGGGGGGGGGGGGGGGGGGGGGGGGGGGGGGGGGGGGGGGGGGGGGGGGGGGGGGGGGGGGGGGGGGGGGGGGGGGGGGGGGGGGGGGGGGGGGGGGGGGGGGGGGGGGGGGGGGGGGGGGGGGGGGGGGGGGGGGGGGGGGGGGGGGGGGGGGGGGGGGGGGGGGGGGGGGGGGGGGGGGGGGGGGGGGGGGGGGGGGGGGGGGGGGGGGGGGGGGGGGGGGGGGGGGGGGGGGGGGGGGGGGGGGGGGGGGGGGGGGGGGGGGGGGGGGGGGGGGGGGGGGGGGGGGGGGGGGGGGGGGGGGGGGGGGGGGGGGGGGGGGGGGGGGGGGGGGGGGGGGGGGGGGGGGGGGGGGGGGGGGGGGGGGGGGGGGGGGGGGGGGGGGGGGGGGGGGGGGGGGGGGGGGGGGGGGGGGGGGGGGGGGGGGGGGGGGGGGGGGGGGGGGGGGGGGGGGGGGGGGGGGGGGGGGGGGGGGGGGGGGGGGGGGGGGGGGGGGGGGGGGGGGGGGGGGGGGGGGGGGGGGGGGGGGGGGGGGGGGGGGGGGGGGGGGGGGGGGGGGGGGGGGGGGGGGGGGGGGGGGGGGGGGGGGGGGGGGGGGGGGGGGGGGGGGGGGGGGGGGGGGGGGGGGGGGGGGGGGGGGGGGGGGGGGGGGGGGGGGGGGGGGGGGGGGGGGGGGGGGGGGGGGGGGGGGGGGGGGGGGGGGGGGGGGGGGGGGGGGGGGGGGGGGGGGGGGGGGGGGGGGGGGGGGGGGGGGGGGGGGGGGGGGGGGGGGGGGGGGGGGGGGGGGGGGGGGGGGGGGGGGGGGGGGGGGGGGGGGGGGGGGGGGGGGGGGGGGGGGGGGGGGGGGGGGGGGGGGGGGGGGGGGGGGGGGGGGGGGGGGGGGGGGGGGGGGGGGGGGGGGGGGGGGGGGGGGGGGGGGGGGGGGGGGGGGGGGGGGGGGGGGGGGGGGGGGGGGGGGGGGGGGGGGGGGGGGGGGGGGGGGGGGGGGGGGGGGGGGGGGGGGGGGGGGGGGGGGGGGGGGGGGGGGGGGGGGGGGGGGGGGGGGGGGGGGGGGGGGGGGGGGGGGGGGGGGGGGGGGGGGGGGGGGGGGGGGGGGGGGGGGGGGGGGGGGGGGGGGGGGGGGGGGGGGGGGGGGGGGGGGGGGGGGGGGGGGGGGGGGGGGGGGGGGGGGGGGGGGGGGGGGGGGGGGGGGGGGGGGGGGGGGGGGGGGGGGGGGGGGGGGGGGGGGGGGGGGGGGGGGGGGGGGGGGGGGGGGGGGGGGGGGGGGGGGGGGGGGGGGGGGGGGGGGGGGGGGGGGGGGGGGGGGGGGGGGGGGGGGGGGGGGGGGGGGGGGGGGGGGGGGGGGGGGGGGGGGGGGGGGGGGGGGGGGGGGGGGGGGGGGGGGGGGGGGGGGGGGGGGGGGGGGGGGGGGGGGGGGGGGGGGGGGGGGGGGGGGGGGGGGGGGGGGGGGGGGGGGGGGGGGGGGGGGGGGGGGGGGGGGGGGGGGGGGGGGGGGGGGGGGGGGGGGGGGGGGGGGGGGGGGGGGGGGGGGGGGGGGGGGGGGGGGGGGGGGGGGGGGGGGGGGGGGGGGGGGGGGGGGGGGGGGGGGGGGGGGGGGGGGGGGGGGGGGGGGGGGGGGGGGGGGGGGGGGGGGGGGGGGGGGGGGGGGGGGGGGGGGGGGGGGGGGGGGGGGGGGGGGGGGGGGGGGGGGGGGGGGGGGGGGGGGGGGGGGGGGGGGGGGGGGGGGGGGGGGGGGGGGGGGGGGGGGGGGGGGGGGGGGGGGGGGGGGGGGGGGGGGGGGGGGGGGGGGGGGGGGGGGGGGGGGGGGGGGGGGGGGGGGGGGGGGGGGGGGGGGGGGGGGGGGGGGGGGGGGGGGGGGGGGGGGGGGGGGGGGGGGGGGGGGGGGGGGGGGGGGGGGGGGGGGGGGGGGGGGGGGGGGGGGGGGGGGGGGGGGGGGGGGGGGGGGGGGGGGGGGGGGGGGGGGGGGGGGGGGGGGGGGGGGGGGGGGGGGGGGGGGGGGGGGGGGGGGGGGGGGGGGGGGGGGGGGGGGGGGGGGGGGGGGGGGGGGGGGGGGGGGGGGGGGGGGGGGGGGGGGGGGGGGGGGGGGGGGGGGGGGGGGGGGGGGGGGGGGGGGGGGGGGGGGGGGGGGGGGGGGGGGGGGGGGGGGGGGGGGGGGGGGGGGGGGGGGGGGGGGGGGGGGGGGGGGGGGGGGGGGGGGGGGGGGGGGGGGGGGGGGGGGGGGGGGGGGGGGGGGGGGGGGGGGGGGGGGGGGGGGGGGGGGGGGGGGGGGGGGGGGGGGGGGGGGGGGGGGGGGGGGGGGGGGGGGGGGGGGGGGGGGGGGGGGGGGGGGGGGGGGGGGGGGGGGGGGGGGGGGGGGGGGGGGGGGGGGGGGGGGGGGGGGGGGGGGGGGGGGGGGGGGGGGGGGGGGGGGGGGGGGGGGGGGGGGGGGGGGGGGGGGGGGGGGGGGGGGGGGGGGGGGGGGGGGGGGGGGGGGGGGGGGGGGGGGGGGGGGGGGGGGGGGGGGGGGGGGGGGGGGGGGGGGGGGGGGGGGGGGGGGGGGGGGGGGGGGGGGGGGGGGGGGGGGGGGGGGGGGGGGGGGGGGGGGGGGGGGGGGGGGGGGGGGGGGGGGGGGGGGGGGGGGGGGGGGGGGGGGGGGGGGGGGGGGGGGGGGGGGGGGGGGGGGGGGGGGGGGGGGGGGGGGGGGGGGGGGGGGGGGGGGGGGGGGGGGGGGGGGGGGGGGGGGGGGGGGGGGGGGGGGGGGGGGGGGGGGGGGGGGGGGGGGGGGGGGGGGGGGGGGGGGGGGGGGGGGGGGGGGGGGGGGGGGGGGGGGGGGGGGGGGGGGGGGGGGGGGGGGGGGGGGGGGGGGGGGGGGGGGGGGGGGGGGGGGGGGGGGGGGGGGGGGGGGGGGGGGGGGGGGGGGGGGGGGGGGGGGGGGGGGGGGGGGGGGGGGGGGGGGGGGGGGGGGGGGGGGGGGGGGGGGGGGGGGGGGGGGGGGGGGGGGGGGGGGGGGGGGGGGGGGGGGGGGGGGGGGGGGGGGGGGGGGGGGGGGGGGGGGGGGGGGGGGGGGGGGGGGGGGGGGGGGGGGGGGGGGGGGGGGGGGGGGGGGGGGGGGGGGGGGGGGGGGGGGGGGGGGGGGGGGGGGGGGGGGGGGGGGGGGGGGGGGGGGGGGGGGGGGGGGGGGGGGGGGGGGGGGGGGGGGGGGGGGGGGGGGGGGGGGGGGGGGGGGGGGGGGGGGGGGGGGGGGGGGGGGGGGGGGGGGGGGGGGGGGGGGGGGGGGGGGGGGGGGGGGGGGGGGGGGGGGGGGGGGGGGGGGGGGGGGGGGGGGGGGGGGGGGGGGGGGGGGGGGGGGGGGGGGGGGGGGGGGGGGGGGGGGGGGGGGGGGGGGGGGGGGGGGGGGGGGGGGGGGGGGGGGGGGGGGGGGGGGGGGGGGGGGGGGGGGGGGGGGGGGGGGGGGGGGGGGGGGGGGGGGGGGGGGGGGGGGGGGGGGGGGGGGGGGGGGGGGGGGGGGGGGGGGGGGGGGGGGGGGGGGGGGGGGGGGGGGGGGGGGGGGGGGGGGGGGGGGGGGGGGGGGGGGGGGGGGGGGGGGGGGGGGGGGGGGGGGGGGGGGGGGGGGGGGGGGGGGGGGGGGGGGGGGGGGGGGGGGGGGGGGGGGGGGGGGGGGGGGGGGGGGGGGGGGGGGGGGGGGGGGGGGGGGGGGGGGGGGGGGGGGGGGGGGGGGGGGGGGGGGGGGGGGGGGGGGGGGGGGGGGGGGGGGGGGGGGGGGGGGGGGGGGGGGGGGGGGGGGGGGGGGGGGGGGGGGGGGGGGGGGGGGGGGGGGGGGGGGGGGGGGGGGGGGGGGGGGGGGGGGGGGGGGGGGGGGGGGGGGGGGGGGGGGGGGGGGGGGGGGGGGGGGGGGGGGGGGGGGGGGGGGGGGGGGGGGGGGGGGGGGGGGGGGGGGGGGGGGGGGGGGGGGGGGGGGGGGGGGGGGGGGGGGGGGGGGGGGGGGGGGGGGGGGGGGGGGGGGGGGGGGGGGGGGGGGGGGGGGGGGGGGGGGGGGGGGGGGGGGGGGGGGGGGGGGGGGGGGGGGGGGGGGGGGGGGGGGGGGGGGGGGGGGGGGGGGGGGGGGGGGGGGGGGGGGGGGGGGGGGGGGGGGGGGGGGGGGGGGGGGGGGGGGGGGGGGGGGGGGGGGGGGGGGGGGGGGGGGGGGGGGGGGGGGGGGGGGGGGGGGGGGGGGGGGGGGGGGGGGGGGGGGGGGGGGGGGGGGGGGGGGGGGGGGGGGGGGGGGGGGGGGGGGGGGGGGGGGGGGGGGGGGGGGGGGGGGGGGGGGGGGGGGGGGGGGGGGGGGGGGGGGGGGGGGGGGGGGGGGGGGGGGGGGGGGGGGGGGGGGGGGGGGGGGGGGGGGGGGGGGGGGGGGGGGGGGGGGGGGGGGGGGGGGGGGGGGGGGGGGGGGGGGGGGGGGGGGGGGGGGGGGGGGGGGGGGGGGGGGGGGGGGGGGGGGGGGGGGGGGGGGGGGGGGGGGGGGGGGGGGGGGGGGGGGGGGGGGGGGGGGGGGGGGGGGGGGGGGGGGGGGGGGGGGGGGGGGGGGGGGGGGGGGGGGGGGGGGGGGGGGGGGGGGGGGGGGGGGGGGGGGGGGGGGGGGGGGGGGGGGGGGGGGGGGGGGGGGGGGGGGGGGGGGGGGGGGGGGGGGGGGGGGGGGGGGGGGGGGGGGGGGGGGGGGGGGGGGGGGGGGGGGGGGGGGGGGGGGGGGGGGGGGGGGGGGGGGGGGGGGGGGGGGGGGGGGGGGGGGGGGGGGGGGGGGGGGGGGGGGGGGGGGGGGGGGGGGGGGGGGGGGGGGGGGGGGGGGGGGGGGGGGGGGGGGGGGGGGGGGGGGGGGGGGGGGGGGGGGGGGGGGGGGGGGGGGGGGGGGGGGGGGGGGGGGGGGGGGGGGGGGGGGGGGGGGGGGGGGGGGGGGGGGGGGGGGGGGGGGGGGGGGGGGGGGGGGGGGGGGGGGGGGGGGGGGGGGGGGGGGGGGGGGGGGGGGGGGGGGGGGGGGGGGGGGGGGGGGGGGGGGGGGGGGGGGGGGGGGGGGGGGGGGGGGGGGGGGGGGGGGGGGGGGGGGGGGGGGGGGGGGGGGGGGGGGGGGGGGGGGGGGGGGGGGGGGGGGGGGGGGGGGGGGGGGGGGGGGGGGGGGGGGGGGGGGGGGGGGGGGGGGGGGGGGGGGGGGGGGGGGGGGGGGGGGGGGGGGGGGGGGGGGGGGGGGGGGGGGGGGGGGGGGGGGGGGGGGGGGGGGGGGGGGGGGGGGGGGGGGGGGGGGGGGGGGGGGGGGGGGGGGGGGGGGGGGGGGGGGGGGGGGGGGGGGGGGGGGGGGGGGGGGGGGGGGGGGGGGGGGGGGGGGGGGGGGGGGGGGGGGGGGGGGGGGGGGGGGGGGGGGGGGGGGGGGGGGGGGGGGGGGGGGGGGGGGGGGGGGGGGGGGGGGGGGGGGGGGGGGGGGGGGGGGGGGGGGGGGGGGGGGGGGGGGGGGGGGGGGGGGGGGGGGGGGGGGGGGGGGGGGGGGGGGGGGGGGGGGGGGGGGGGGGGGGGGGGGGGGGGGGGGGGGGGGGGGGGGGGGGGGGGGGGGGGGGGGGGGGGGGGGGGGGGGGGGGGGGGGGGGGGGGGGGGGGGGGGGGGGGGGGGGGGGGGGGGGGGGGGGGGGGGGGGGGGGGGGGGGGGGGGGGGGGGGGGGGGGGGGGGGGGGGGGGGGGGGGGGGGGGGGGGGGGGGGGGGGGGGGGGGGGGGGGGGGGGGGGGGGGGGGGGGGGGGGGGGGGGGGGGGGGGGGGGGGGGGGGGGGGGGGGGGGGGGGGGGGGGGGGGGGGGGGGGGGGGGGGGGGGGGGGGGGGGGGGGGGGGGGGGGGGGGGGGGGGGGGGGGGGGGGGGGGGGGGGGGGGGGGGGGGGGGGGGGGGGGGGGGGGGGGGGGGGGGGGGGGGGGGGGGGGGGGGGGGGGGGGGGGGGGGGGGGGGGGGGGGGGGGGGGGGGGGGGGGGGGGGGGGGGGGGGGGGGGGGGGGGGGGGGGGGGGGGGGGGGGGGGGGGGGGGGGGGGGGGGGGGGGGGGGGGGGGGGGGGGGGGGGGGGGGGGGGGGGGGGGGGGGGGGGGGGGGGGGGGGGGGGGGGGGGGGGGGGGGGGGGGGGGGGGGGGGGGGGGGGGGGGGGGGGGGGGGGGGGGGGGGGGGGGGGGGGGGGGGGGGGGGGGGGGGGGGGGGGGGGGGGGGGGGGGGGGGGGGGGGGGGGGGGGGGGGGGGGGGGGGGGGGGGGGGGGGGGGGGGGGGGGGGGGGGGGGGGGGGGGGGGGGGGGGGGGGGGGGGGGGGGGGGGGGGGGGGGGGGGGGGGGGGGGGGGGGGGGGGGGGGGGGGGGGGGGGGGGGGGGGGGGGGGGGGGGGGGGGGGGGGGGGGGGGGGGGGGGGGGGGGGGGGGGGGGGGGGGGGGGGGGGGGGGGGGGGGGGGGGGGGGGGGGGGGGGGGGGGGGGGGGGGGGGGGGGGGGGGGGGGGGGGGGGGGGGGGGGGGGGGGGGGGGGGGGGGGGGGGGGGGGGGGGGGGGGGGGGGGGGGGGGGGGGGGGGGGGGGGGGGGGGGGGGGGGGGGGGGGGGGGGGGGGGGGGGGGGGGGGGGGGGGGGGGGGGGGGGGGGGGGGGGGGGGGGGGGGGGGGGGGGGGGGGGGGGGGGGGGGGGGGGGGGGGGGGGGGGGGGGGGGGGGGGGGGGGGGGGGGGGGGGGGGGGGGGGGGGGGGGGGGGGGGGGGGGGGGGGGGGGGGGGGGGGGGGGGGGGGGGGGGGGGGGGGGGGGGGGGGGGGGGGGGGGGGGGGGGGGGGGGGGGGGGGGGGGGGGGGGGGGGGGGGGGGGGGGGGGGGGGGGGGGGGGGGGGGGGGGGGGGGGGGGGGGGGGGGGGGGGGGGGGGGGGGGGGGGGGGGGGGGGGGGGGGGGGGGGGGGGGGGGGGGGGGGGGGGGGGGGGGGGGGGGGGGGGGGGGGGGGGGGGGGGGGGGGGGGGGGGGGGGGGGGGGGGGGGGGGGGGGGGGGGGGGGGGGGGGGGGGGGGGGGGGGGGGGGGGGGGGGGGGGGGGGGGGGGGGGGGGGGGGGGGGGGGGGGGGGGGGGGGGGGGGGGGGGGGGGGGGGGGGGGGGGGGGGGGGGGGGGGGGGGGGGGGGGGGGGGGGGGGGGGGGGGGGGGGGGGGGGGGGGGGGGGGGGGGGGGGGGGGGGGGGGGGGGGGGGGGGGGGGGGGGGGGGGGGGGGGGGGGGGGGGGGGGGGGGGGGGGGGGGGGGGGGGGGGGGGGGGGGGGGGGGGGGGGGGGGGGGGGGGGGGGGGGGGGGGGGGGGGGGGGGGGGGGGGGGGGGGGGGGGGGGGGGGGGGGGGGGGGGGGGGGGGGGGGGGGGGGGGGGGGGGGGGGGGGGGGGGGGGGGGGGGGGGGGGGGGGGGGGGGGGGGGGGGGGGGGGGGGGGGGGGGGGGGGGGGGGGGGGGGGGGGGGGGGGGGGGGGGGGGGGGGGGGGGGGGGGGGGGGGGGGGGGGGGGGGGGGGGGGGGGGGGGGGGGGGGGGGGGGGGGGGGGGGGGGGGGGGGGGGGGGGGGGGGGGGGGGGGGGGGGGGGGGGGGGGGGGGGGGGGGGGGGGGGGGGGGGGGGGGGGGGGGGGGGGGGGGGGGGGGGGGGGGGGGGGGGGGGGGGGGGGGGGGGGGGGGGGGGGGGGGGGGGGGGGGGGGGGGGGGGGGGGGGGGGGGGGGGGGGGGGGGGGGGGGGGGGGGGGGGGGGGGGGGGGGGGGGGGGGGGGGGGGGGGGGGGGGGGGGGGGGGGGGGGGGGGGGGGGGGGGGGGGGGGGGGGGGGGGGGGGGGGGGGGGGGGGGGGGGGGGGGGGGGGGGGGGGGGGGGGGGGGGGGGGGGGGGGGGGGGGGGGGGGGGGGGGGGGGGGGGGGGGGGGGGGGGGGGGGGGGGGGGGGGGGGGGGGGGGGGGGGGGGGGGGGGGGGGGGGGGGGGGGGGGGGGGGGGGGGGGGGGGGGGGGGGGGGGGGGGGGGGGGGGGGGGGGGGGGGGGGGGGGGGGGGGGGGGGGGGGGGGGGGGGGGGGGGGGGGGGGGGGGGGGGGGGGGGGGGGGGGGGGGGGGGGGGGGGGGGGGGGGGGGGGGGGGGGGGGGGGGGGGGGGGGGGGGGGGGGGGGGGGGGGGGGGGGGGGGGGGGGGGGGGGGGGGGGGGGGGGGGGGGGGGGGGGGGGGGGGGGGGGGGGGGGGGGGGGGGGGGGGGGGGGGGGGGGGGGGGGGGGGGGGGGGGGGGGGGGGGGGGGGGGGGGGGGGGGGGGGGGGGGGGGGGGGGGGGGGGGGGGGGGGGGGGGGGGGGGGGGGGGGGGGGGGGGGGGGGGGGGGGGGGGGGGGGGGGGGGGGGGGGGGGGGGGGGGGGGGGGGGGGGGGGGGGGGGGGGGGGGGGGGGGGGGGGGGGGGGGGGGGGGGGGGGGGGGGGGGGGGGGGGGGGGGGGGGGGGGGGGGGGGGGGGGGGGGGGGGGGGGGGGGGGGGGGGGGGGGGGGGGGGGGGGGGGGGGGGGGGGGGGGGGGGGGGGGGGGGGGGGGGGGGGGGGGGGGGGGGGGGGGGGGGGGGGGGGGGGGGGGGGGGGGGGGGGGGGGGGGGGGGGGGGGGGGGGGGGGGGGGGGGGGGGGGGGGGGGGGGGGGGGGGGGGGGGGGGGGGGGGGGGGGGGGGGGGGGGGGGGGGGGGGGGGGGGGGGGGGGGGGGGGGGGGGGGGGGGGGGGGGGGGGGGGGGGGGGGGGGGGGGGGGGGGGGGGGGGGGGGGGGGGGGGGGGGGGGGGGGGGGGGGGGGGGGGGGGGGGGGGGGGGGGGGGGGGGGGGGGGGGGGGGGGGGGGGGGGGGGGGGGGGGGGGGGGGGGGGGGGGGGGGGGGGGGGGGGGGGGGGGGGGGGGGGGGGGGGGGGGGGGGGGGGGGGGGGGGGGGGGGGGGGGGGGGGGGGGGGGGGGGGGGGGGGGGGGGGGGGGGGGGGGGGGGGGGGGGGGGGGGGGGGGGGGGGGGGGGGGGGGGGGGGGGGGGGGGGGGGGGGGGGGGGGGGGGGGGGGGGGGGGGGGGGGGGGGGGGGGGGGGGGGGGGGGGGGGGGGGGGGGGGGGGGGGGGGGGGGGGGGGGGGGGGGGGGGGGGGGGGGGGGGGGGGGGGGGGGGGGGGGGGGGGGGGGGGGGGGGGGGGGGGGGGGGGGGGGGGGGGGGGGGGGGGGGGGGGGGGGGGGGGGGGGGGGGGGGGGGGGGGGGGGGGGGGGGGGGGGGGGGGGGGGGGGGGGGGGGGGGGGGGGGGGGGGGGGGGGGGGGGGGGGGGGGGGGGGGGGGGGGGGGGGGGGGGGGGGGGGGGGGGGGGGGGGGGGGGGGGGGGGGGGGGGGGGGGGGGGGGGGGGGGGGGGGGGGGGGGGGGGGGGGGGGGGGGGGGGGGGGGGGGGGGGGGGGGGGGGGGGGGGGGGGGGGGGGGGGGGGGGGGGGGGGGGGGGGGGGGGGGGGGGGGGGGGGGGGGGGGGGGGGGGGGGGGGGGGGGGGGGGGGGGGGGGGGGGGGGGGGGGGGGGGGGGGGGGGGGGGGGGGGGGGGGGGGGGGGGGGGGGGGGGGGGGGGGGGGGGGGGGGGGGGGGGGGGGGGGGGGGGGGGGGGGGGGGGGGGGGGGGGGGGGGGGGGGGGGGGGGGGGGGGGGGGGGGGGGGGGGGGGGGGGGGGGGGGGGGGGGGGGGGGGGGGGGGGGGGGGGGGGGGGGGGGGGGGGGGGGGGGGGGGGGGGGGGGGGGGGGGGGGGGGGGGGGGGGGGGGGGGGGGGGGGGGGGGGGGGGGGGGGGGGGGGGGGGGGGGGGGGGGGGGGGGGGGGGGGGGGGGGGGGGGGGGGGGGGGGGGGGGGGGGGGGGGGGGGGGGGGGGGGGGGGGGGGGGGGGGGGGGGGGGGGGGGGGGGGGGGGGGGGGGGGGGGGGGGGGGGGGGGGGGGGGGGGGGGGGGGGGGGGGGGGGGGGGGGGGGGGGGGGGGGGGGGGGGGGGGGGGGGGGGGGGGGGGGGGGGGGGGGGGGGGGGGGGGGGGGGGGGGGGGGGGGGGGGGGGGGGGGGGGGGGGGGGGGGGGGGGGGGGGGGGGGGGGGGGGGGGGGGGGGGGGGGGGGGGGGGGGGGGGGGGGGGGGGGGGGGGGGGGGGGGGGGGGGGGGGGGGGGGGGGGGGGGGGGGGGGGGGGGGGGGGGGGGGGGGGGGGGGGGGGGGGGGGGGGGGGGGGGGGGGGGGGGGGGGGGGGGGGGGGGGGGGGGGGGGGGGGGGGGGGGGGGGGGGGGGGGGGGGGGGGGGGGGGGGGGGGGGGGGGGGGGGGGGGGGGGGGGGGGGGGGGGGGGGGGGGGGGGGGGGGGGGGGGGGGGGGGGGGGGGGGGGGGGGGGGGGGGGGGGGGGGGGGGGGGGGGGGGGGGGGGGGGGGGGGGGGGGGGGGGGGGGGGGGGGGGGGGGGGGGGGGGGGGGGGGGGGGGGGGGGGGGGGGGGGGGGGGGGGGGGGGGGGGGGGGGGGGGGGGGGGGGGGGGGGGGGGGGGGGGGGGGGGGGGGGGGGGGGGGGGGGGGGGGGGGGGGGGGGGGGGGGGGGGGGGGGGGGGGGGGGGGGGGGGGGGGGGGGGGGGGGGGGGGGGGGGGGGGGGGGGGGGGGGGGGGGGGGGGGGGGGGGGGGGGGGGGGGGGGGGGGGGGGGGGGGGGGGGGGGGGGGGGGGGGGGGGGGGGGGGGGGGGGGGGGGGGGGGGGGGGGGGGGGGGGGGGGGGGGGGGGGGGGGGGGGGGGGGGGGGGGGGGGGGGGGGGGGGGGGGGGGGGGGGGGGGGGGGGGGGGGGGGGGGGGGGGGGGGCGGAGATGTGTCTCGGTCATGTCTACATAGTTCTCGAACCCGTAGGGTCCGCATGCTTAACATTCGATGACCATGCTAGAATTGTATTAACCGGAAACTTAGTACATGTGTGAATACATAGACAAAACAAAGTGTCCCTAGTATGCCTCTACTTGACTAGCTCGTTTATCAAAGATGGTTATGTTTCCTAACCATAGACATGTGTTGTCATTTGATGAACGGGATCACATCATTAGGAGAATGATGTGATGGACAAGACCCATTCGTTAGCTTAGCATTATGATCGTTACAGTTTCATTGCTACTGCTTTCTTCATGACTTATACATGTTCCTCAGACTATGAGATTATGCAACTTCCGAATACCGGAGGAACACCTTGTGTGCTATCAAATGTCACAACGTAACTGGGTGATTATAAAGATGCTCTACAGGTGTCTCCGATGGTGTTTGTTGAGTTGGCATAGATCGAGATTAGGATTTGTCACTCCGTGTATCGGAGAGGTATCTTTGGGCCCTCTCGGTAATGCACATCACTATAAGCCTTGCAAGCATTGTGACTAATGATTTAGTTGCGGGATGATGCATTACGGAACGAGTAAAGAGACTTGCCGGTAACGAGATTGAACTAAGTATGAGGATACCGACGATTGAATCTCGGGCAAGTAACATACTGATGACAAAGGGAACAACGGTTTGACCGATAAAGATCTTCGTAGAATATGTAGGAGTCAATATGAGCATCCAGGTTCCGCTATTGGTTATTGACCGGAGATGTGTCTCGGTCATGTCTACATAGTTCTCGAACCCGTAGGGTCCGCATGCTTAACATTCGATGACGATTTGTATTATGAGTTATATGATTTGATGACCGAAGTTTGTTCGGAGTCCCGGATGAGATCGGGGACATGACGAGGAGTCTCGAAATGATCGAGAGGTAAAGATCGATATATTGGAAGGCTATATTCGGACATCGGAAAGGTTCCGAGTGATTCGGGTATTTTTCGAAGTACCGGAGAGTTACGGGAATTCGCCGGGAGAAGTATTGGGCCTTATTGGGCCATACGGGAATAGAGGAGGCAAGCCAAAGGGAAGGAGGCGCGCGCCCCCCATGGGTCCGAATTGGACTAGGGGAAAGGGGGAGAGCTCCTATTGGACGCATTCTGCGTCAAACAGCCACGCAACGCACGCAAGAAACCGCCGACTGGGCCGGCCCAATAGTGAGCGCTGTAGCGAGCGCGCCTTGCTTGTACAGTAGCGCTGCGATGTTAATGTTAAAATAACAAAACCTGCTGTCCTGCCAGGATTCGAACTCTGGTCCACCATGTAGCATAGGAGAGGAGCAAACCAGTAGACCTAGGAAGCGTTGGTGCTAAATGTAAAGCGTGCTCGTATAAGATATAATACCACCGAAGAATCAGGACAGTTTTTTGAATTTTTTCAAACTTTCAATCGAAATTGTTATTTTTTTAGCAAACGAGCAATCTTTCACAAATAAGATAAAAAATTTAACAACTCGGACATATTTTCAAATTTCAAAAAATAAAACAAAAGACATGAACATTTTTTGACAGATTTGTCTTTGAATTCCTCAACATTTGCTGAAAACCCGAACATTTATAGAATTTTGAAAACAAAAATTTGATAATGGGAACAATTTTTCAAAAGCACAAACTGTTTTTGGGAATTAAAAAGGAACAAAATTGAAAGCAAGAACATTATTTGAAATTGCGAAGAAAAATTTGGAAAAATATGAACACTTTCAAATTTGTGAACAAAAATTTAAAAAATAGAACATTTTTCGGAATCTCAAAAAAAATGTGGGCGAGGGATCGAACTCGAGTCCTCCGGACAGGGAAGCGTGTCAGTAGCAACTGTACTATCTAATATTTAGTGAGTACAATGGCAGCCCGGAGTATATGAACTATAACCCGTTGCACATTAAAATTTATAATTTGAAGCATAATTTTTTAAAAAGAAACATTACTAGGGGACTCGTATTTTTTGAATTACTGAAAAAGTTAAACATGCGGACATTTTTTTGAATTTGTGAACAAATTTTCAAATATGAACATTTTTTGAATATGTGAACAAATTTTATGAAAACAAACAAATTTTGAATTACCCAAACATTTTTCGAAAACATGAACATTTTCTGAATTTGTGAACAATTTTTTAAAGCACAAACGATTTTGAATCTTGAGAACAAATTTGGAAGCGCGAACTATTTTTTGAAGCACAACCATTTTTTGAATCTTGAGAACAAATTTTGAAACGGTGAACAATTTTGGGAAATCCTGACAAAATTTGAAAGCGCGAACAATTTTTTAAAGCACGAACATTTTTTGAATCTTGAGAACATATTTTGAAACGGAGAACAATTTTCAAAAATCACGAGCAAATTTGGAAGCGCGAACATTTTTTCAATATGTGAACAAAAATTTGAAATCCGGTACATTTTCTGAATTTTGAAAGTTTTGAACTTTTTTGTGTAACGAGAACAATTTTTGAATTTTAAGAACATTTTCTGGAAACGCGAACAAAATTGAAATTTTTTGATTTTTTTGAAAAAAAGAAAAGAAAAGAAAAAGAAATAATAAAAAAGAAAATCCTAAACTTCTTGTAAAACTGCAAATATGGTCTGAAAAAGAAAAATAAACTTGAAAAAGAAAAAGAAACAAAAATGAAAATATGAAAAAGAAACATAAACAAAAAAAGAGAAATAAAAAACAATAGAAAGCCGAAAAAGAACCAGAAAAAACGATATAGAAAAAAACCCGGTTCAGGGAACCTTCTAGAAGGATCCCAAAACCGGTTGGACGCACTATGTATAAGTGGGCTGGCCCATGTCTGTCGCTCGCTGCGCTGCTCTGTGCGATCGCTCGACAGTTTGCCGCAGCGAGCGGCGAATAGGATTTTCCGGAAAGGGGGCGGCGCCCCCCCTTGCCCTTTCCTACTCCCTCTCTCTTTCCCTCTTTCTTCTCTCCTACTCCGGAAAGGAAAAGGGGAATCCTACTAGGACTTGGGAGTCCTAGTAGGACTCCCCACACATGGCACGCCGGGGGGGGGGGGGGGGGGGGGGGGGGGGGGGGGGGGGGGGGGGGGGGGGGGGGGGGGGGGGGGGGGGGGGGGGGGGGGGGGGGGGGGGGGGGGGGGGGGGGGGGGGGGGGGGGGGGGGGGGGGGGGGGGGGGGGGGGGGGGGGGGGGGGGGGGGGGGGGGGGGGGGGGGGGGGGGGGGGGGGGGGGGGGGGGGGGGGGGGGGGGGGGGGGGGGGGGGGGGGGGGGGGGGGGGGGGGGGGGGGGGGGGGGGGGGGGGGGGGGGGGGGGGGGGGGGGGGGGGGGGGGGGGGGGGGGGGGGGGGGGGGGGGGGGGGGGGGGGGGGGGGGGGGGGGGGGGGGGGGGGGGGGGGGGGGGGGGGGGGGGGGGGGGGGGGGGGGGGGGGGGGGGGGGGGGGGGGGGGGGGGGGGGGGGGGGGGGGGGGGGGGGGGGGGGGGGGGGGGGGGGGGGGGGGGGGGGGGGGGGGGGGGGGGGGGGGGGGGGGGGGGGGGGGGGGGGGGGGGGGGGGGGGGGGGGGGGGGGGGGGGGGGGGGGGGGGGGGGGGGGGGGGGGGGGGGGGGGGGGGGGGGGGGGGGGGGGGGGGGGGGGGGGGGGGGGGGGGGGGGGGGGGGGGGGGGGGGGGGGGGGGGGGGGGGGGGGGGGGGGGGGGGGGGGGGGGGGGGGGGGGGGGGGGGGGGGGGGGGGGGGGGGGGGGGGGGGGGGGGGGGGGGGGGGGGGGGGGGGGGGGGGGGGGGGGGGGGGGGGGGGGGGGGGGGGGGGGGGGGGGGGGGGGGGGGGGGGGGGGGGGGGGGGGGGGGGGGGGGGGGGGGGGGGGGGGGGGGGGGGGGGGGGGGGGGGGGGGGGGGGGGGGGGGGGGGGGGGGGGGGGGGGGGGGGGGGGGGGGGGGGGGGGGGGGGGGGGGGGGGGGGGGGGGGGGGGGGGGGGGGGGGGGGGGGGGGGGGGGGGGGGGGGGGGGGGGGGGGGGGGGGGGGGGGGGGGGGGGGGGGGGGGGGGGGGGGGGGGGGGGGGGGGGGGGGGGGGGGGGGGGGGGGGGGGGGGGGGGGGGGGGGGGGGGGGGGGGGGGGGGGGGGGGGGGGGGGGGGGGGGGGGGGGGGGGGGGGGGGGGGGGGGGGGGGGGGGGGGGGGGGGGGGGGGGGGGGGGGGGGGGGGGGGGGGGGGGGGGGGGGGGGGGGGGGGGGGGGGGGGGGGGGGGGGGGGGGGGGGGGGGGGGGGGGGGGGGGGGGGGGGGGGGGGGGGGGGGGGGGGGGGGGGGGGGGGGGGGGGGGGGGGGGGGGGGGGGGGGGGGGGGGGGGGGGGGGGGGGGGGGGGGGGGGGGGGGGGGGGGGGGGGGGGGGGGGGGGGGGGGGGGGGGGGGGGGGGGGAGCCCAACCCGTGACCCAGCACCCAATAGTGCACACGGACGAAAAGATGGCCTCCGAGCCCAGCCGTGACCCAGCACCGATAAGTGCACACGGACCAAAATAAATGCAGCGAAAAGATCCCCTGGCTTTTCCTACAAGAAAACACATGGGATGCAGCGGCCATCGAGAGCAGTGCTCGAAGCCAGCCAGGGCACATCGCGCGGCCAGCTTTTTGCTGCCCCTCCTCGATGTTTGTTGCTGCGGTGAAGAAGAAAGGGGATGAGCGAGAAATCAAACATTCTATGAAAGAGTGAGAGTTCAAACAGAATAAGATTGCTAGATCGTAAAATAGGGTAGCTAGGGTAGCTCATTGTCCTATGAATTATGTATGGACAACTCGAAACAATGCATGTTGGTTGCATAGAGCTCCTTATTTTGTTAAGGATCTTGTAATAGCTGATTGCAACCCTATTGAATTGAAATAAAAACTCGGATTCCCTGCAAAAAAAAGGTGGATGAGCAGCGGAGGAGATGGAGATGTGCTGCTACAGCAACAAGAGAGATATTTCACAGGGTGGGAAAGAGATGAGAATAAGAAGGGCGGTGTTGACGCCCATTGCAAGGTGGAATGGCAGGACGCTCGGAGCTGCCTCCCATGCGTGCGATCTAGCCAGATCGGACGCATCGCGTGCGTCCGGCTCAAAGTTGTGTCGACCAGCCATGTTCAAACATTTTCCTTTTTTAACATATCAGCAAACCGTGTAACTATCTCTTTATATTGTTGTCCAGGGCACTGCTATACAAGGTACACAGATCAAATTCCACGTGAAGCGCTAATGATAGAGGACAGAACCATAGACACTTACCAGTAGCACACTCTTGTCGTTACACACACGCGCGTCGAGTGCAGAGAGACATCAAGACGAACGCACTAACCAACGAAGGGCATGATTCCACGAGATAGGCTAGTCTCCGACTTGCATTCTGATCTTGGGATAAAGCTCTCATCGTCATGCCCACCAGGTTCAGAGGTGTGGGTGTTGGCTATTCTGTCGTCGTCCTTGGCGAAACAATAGCCAGGTTGGGCATAAACCGTGGAATTAATAACAAAATAAATGAGAAGATTCAGAGTCTGGGGGGGGGGGGGGGGGGGGGGGGGGGGGGGGGGGGGGGGGGGGGGGGGGGGGGGGGGGGGGGGGGGGGGGGGGGGGGGGGGGGGGGGGGGGGGGGGGGGGGGGGGGGGGGGGGGGGGGGGGGGGGGGGGGGGGGGGGTCATCACATGTGCAATCCACCCTACGGGGTCACATAAATGCCAGCAAGATATTACAAATTCAGGTTTATTTTCGAACATTAGTGAGAATGTCATGTACGTTTTTATGAACCCCCCCTCCTCCCCGCATTACATTATCATTAATGAAACCATATACCACATCCAAGTTTACAGTAGTTTATGCTCCGAAACCCGAAGTCCAAAAACGAAAAACCAAGTCCTGCAAGTACATCATTTACTATCAGTATGACACACTCCTTTCTTTGTCCGAGCCTTGTTATAGATTTATCTGTCATATCATATCGTTAGCGATCATTCATGAATCTACGGGTTTGGTCCTATCAAGAGATAGAGGCAAAGCCAAATGTCTTACTGGTCCTGGTTCAAGTTTACGACCAAATTAAACATGTATGTAAATAATGTTACCTCCTGGTTGCTCAAGATCTATTGTATGCATTGTGCTGGTTTTAATTGATAGTATTAGTTTTATTTTTGCGGGTAATTGATAGTATTGATAGTATTAGTTACTAGTGTGGTATGAGCTTCACTTAGACTAGAAGATTTTCCTTTGTGACAAAGCAAGTTGCAGCAACTGTCTTTATGTGTGCCTTAGAGAGATGCCATAATTTTCTTATGATTCTATACAAACTGATCTCATCATTAACACATTGTTCTTATTTCTATGTTTGACTTAAGAATGATGATATCAGTTTTAGATGGCACATCCTGATTTGAAGCCATGACCGGCACTTGATCCTAACGACCGAGCCATATCTTCTATTGCACGGAAGCAACATTGGAACTGTCCAGGCAAACGATTGGCAGTCCCGTCCGAGGGGCACGAGAGTGGCACCGAAGTTGTGAGTATGAGTTTCTTGCGAGCTTGAGAATTACAGTATCAATCTCCTATTGAGCCCCTTTTATTTAGTTCAGTTGCTCTGCACTTGGCCTCCTTGTTCCTTTGTCTGTTCTACCCTGTCATTGATTGTTCAAGCTCGCAAGTGAGGGTTTTTCTTTTCTATACAAACCATCATCAATTCAGAGATTGCGTTTGAAAGAATAATGTCACCACCCTGCAATTGTGCTCATGTGCTGAAATGGTTGTTTGCACTACAAACCTAGCTCCAGTTACACCTGCACAAATTCTAGCCTTAAGTAGAATTGACCGTTCAGTAATACTACCCCAATGTTACTTCATTGGCAGCTATCTCAAGCATCACCCTATCCTGTAGTACAAAGTTTAAGTTCCATATCAGTTCTGCACTTGTCATTTCTTCCGGTCAAAACCCGTTCTAAAAGTTGAACAGAGTGCTAGTTGGTGGAACTTCCCTGATCCTGATTACAGGTGAAAAGCTCAGTTCTGTCACTGGCCATCTTCTCATTTCCGGCATGGAGAGTGAGTAAATTATCTGAATAAATGATTTCTAATTCGTAGAATGGCAAATGTTTTCTTCTTTTTCAATAGGCTCTGCAACAGTTGGAAAACAGCTGATAACTTGTCAAAAGTAGTTGCAGAAGACGTAACGGGTAAATGTATCATCAACTACTTCCTAAAACTTGGATAGCTTTTCATTAGTTTCCCCAAAAGTGATTGAATGAAAAGTTATTCATGGTTCTATTTCCTTCAGTGTCTCACAGTGCATTGATCTAGGAAGATGACTAGTGATGTAGGAAGATGTCAGACTGGATGGCAAAAAAGAAAGGGAGGTGGGATATGCAATCTGTAGCACTATCTGAATTCTTACTTGGATTATCATCACTTCCCGACTAAAATTCTTGATCAAGTGATACATGCTTGTCACGGTAGTCCTGGACATTTCCAAAAAATTGCAAGTGATACATTCTTGATCAAGTGATTTGGATTATCAACTTATATACTTAATGGGGGGGGGGGGGGGGGGGGGGGGGGGGGGGGGGGGGGGGGGGGGGGGGGGGGGGGGGGGGGGGGGGGGGGGGGGGGGGGGGGGGGGGGGGGGGGGGGGGGGGGGGGGGGGGGGGGGGGGGGGGGGGGGGGGGGGGGGGGGGGGGGGGGGGGGGGGGGGGGGGGGGGGGGGGGGGGGGGGGGGGGGGGGGGGGGGGGGGGGGGGGGGGGGGGGGGGGGGGGGGGGGGGGGGGGGGGGGGGGGGGGGGGGGGGGGGGGGGGGGGGGGGGGGGGGGGGGGGGGGGGGGGGGGGGGGGGGGGGGGGGGGGGGGGGGGGGGGGGGGGGGGGGGGGGGGGGGGGGGGGGGGGGGGGGGGGGGGGGGGGGGGGGGGGGGGGGGGGGGGGGGGGGGGGGGGGGGGGGGGGGGGGGGGGGGGGGGGGGGGGGGGGGGGGGGGGGGGGGGGGGGGGGGGGGGGGGGGGGGGGGGGGGGGGGGGGGGGGGGGGGGGGGGGGGGGGGGGGGGGGGGGGGGGGGGGGGGGGGGGGGGGGGGGGGGGGGGGGGGGGGGGGGGGGGGGGGGGGGGGGGGGGGGGGGGGGGGGGGGGGGGGGGGGGGGGGGGGGGGGGGGGGGGGGGGGGGGGGGGGGGGGGGGGGGGGGGGGGGGGGGAAAATACAACCATGCTCGGTCTTCAAGTAAACTTTCTTTACCTCCATAGTATGACTGAAACCTATCTTATCCAAGACAAAAACTCTTGCATGGCAGGGGATACGCTAGTAGAATAGTAAAAAAAAATTATAAGTTGAAGCAGATGTCATGCTTAATTACGAAAAAAGACTTGTCGTTGTGACTTACTGTATCCACTTCGAAGTTCTCGTCCAGCTTGATGCTAAAGCGCCTATCATCATCTAGGAAGATTCTGTCGCACAGGCCGCGCTCGTCTTCGCAGTATTTGCAAATACCGAAATCCTTTTCGTCGTCAGACATTTCCTATGTTCATAGTTGAAACATTAATTGAAAATCGATCGAAGACAACTACCAGGATACTCAACACACAAATCCAGGGCACTCGATATTTCCTACATATTCTGGCACAAGTCATGCCAAAATTCACGGAAAAATCCGGCATGACCTTTGCTAAAATAGGACATATCGAGCGCCTGAAATTTGCCGGAACGGAAATGAATCAACACTCCGGCAAAACATAGGCCACTCGGAGGTGTAACCTGCAAACATGACCGGCCACTTGGGCAAGCACATATCCTATTTGAGCAACACAAGATATACATTTCAAAATATCTTATAGGACTCATATTGACATGAGCATTCAATAAGCAAAACCAAATGGTAAAATAAATAAGTATTCAAATTAGCATGCATTCAATAAGCAAAAGTAAATCATCTCATGCATCCGTACATCGTCGAATATTATCACTAATACATCCCGAATAGTATCATACATATAACATCACTAATACAACTAAAACCCTAGCGCACGACGAGTATCGGCGCGGGCGGTGGACACCCATAGAGAAGGAACCATCACAGGATCATAGCTCCAGTGAGATCCCTGGAGAACCTGCCAGGTATTGGAGAACCTGTGCTCCAACGCAAACAAGTAGCGACGGACGTGCGCGTCCTCCTCACTGACACGGTGACGCACCACCTCCGCGGGGTCCTCGAGCCTCTGGACCGTCACTGGCCCACGCGACCGCCACCAAAGAAGGTTTGGGTCAACGACAGGCTGGCTCCTCACCAACCTGCGCCCCCCGGTAGGTAGCGCCTCCCAGTACCACCCCGGCAGAGCCCAGTCCCAGACATGGCCCATCTGGTGACGCAGGTGTCCTCCGCCGACTCGACGACGAGGATGCGGGATAGGCATCGTCGACGTCGATGCGGGAAAAATTGCTTTAACTAAAAAAATAACAACAAGTTCTTACTAACTAGTTCTATTAATTCAACTAGTTCTTACTAAAAATAAACTTACTATAAATAAAAATAAACTAGTACCTAATTAGTACCTAGTTCTTACTAACTAATTAGTACCTAGGAACTACTGCCCTAATTACCATCTAATTTGATGAACCTAGGGGTGGAAAGTTGTAGCGGATATTCCAATTATCCAACTTAAAAGTGAAATAAGTGGTCAAATTTTACTCGTTTTATTATGCATTACAATAGTGTTTATTCACCATCTAAGAAAACATCATCTAAGAAAACATCCGAGCCGCATCCGTATCCGATTCATTTCCACCCATAGATGAACCCTAACTAATTTGATGCAACTAAAATTTGAAGAACCCTAGCTAGGCAGAGGTAGGGGAGGGGGAGGAGCAGGCGTGCTCACCTCGGGTGCCTGCGGCGAGGGAGGGGCAGGCGGCGTCGAGGTCGGGGTCGGGGCTCAGGCGCGCGGCGGAGGGCGGCGTCGAGGTCGGGCTCGGGGGCGGCGTCGAGGTCGGGGGCGACATCGAGGTCGGGGTCGGGGGCGGCGTCGAATCCGGGGTCGGGGGCGGCGTCGAGGGTGTGCGGAGAGCGACGGGAGAGCGCGCGGCGGCCGATGGGCGACGGCGGCGGTGACAGCGGAGGAGTTGGATTTGGGGGAAGTGGCCGTGGGGAAGAACGACCGCGCGGTTAAGTCAGAAGTAGCAGTAGCGCGTTCCAGGAAGTGCGCTACTGCTAAGCTAGCTACAGCGTTTTCCTCGATACGCGCTACTGCTATTCCTTTCTCTTTTTCCCCCTTTTTCATTTATTTTTCTTCACATTTTATTTTTTTTCCTTTCACCTTTTTCTATTTCTTTCATTTTCATTTACTTTTCTATTGGGGGGGGGGGGGGGGGGGGGGGGGGGGGGGGGGGGGGGGGGGGGGGGGGGGGGGGGGGGGGGGGGGGGGGGGGGGGGGGGGGGGGGGGGGGGGGGGGGGGGGGGGGGGGGGGGGGGGGGGGGGGGGGGGGGGGGGGGGGGGGGGGGGGGGGGGGGGGGGGGGGGGGGGGGGGGGGGGGGGGGGGGGGGGGGGGGGGGGGGGGGGGGGGGGGGGGGGGGGGGGGGGGGGGGGGGGGGGGGGGGGGGGGGGGGGGGGGGGGGGGGGGGGGGGGGGGGGGGGGGGGGGGGGGGGGGGGGGGGGGGGGGGGGGGGGGGGGGGGGGGGGGGGGGGGGGGGGGGGGGGGGGGGGGGGGGGGGGGGGGGGGGGGGGGGGGGGGGGGGGGGGGGGGGGGGGGGGGGGGGGGGGGGGGGGGGGGGGGGGGGGGGGGGGGGGGGGGGGGGGGGGGGGGGGGGGGGGGGGGGGGGGGGGGGGGGGGGGGGGGGGGGGGGGGGGGGGGGGGGGGGGGGGGGGGGGGGGGGGGGGGGGGGGGGGGGGGGGGGGGGGGGGGGGGGGGGGGGGGGGGGGGGGGGGGGGGGGGGGGGGGGGGGGGGGGGGGGGGGGGGGGGGGGGGGGGGGGGGGGGGGGGGGGGGGGGGGGGGGGGGGGGGGGGGGGGGGGGGGGGGGGGGGGGGGGGGGGGGGGGGGGGGGGGGGGGGGGGGGGGGGGGGGGGGGGGGGGGGGGGGGGGGGGGGGGGGGGGGGGGGGGGGGGGGGGGGGGGGGGGGGGGGGGGGGGGGGGGGGGGGGGGGGGGGGGGGGGGGGGGGGGGGGGGGGGGGGGGGGGGGGGGGGGGGGGGGGGGGGGGGGGGGGGGGGGGGGGGGGGGGGGGGGGGGGGGGGGGGGGGGGGGGGGGGGGGGGGGGGGGGGGGGGGGGGGGGGGGGGGGGGGGGGGGGGGGGGGGGGGGGGGGGGGGGGGGGGGGGGGGGGGGGGGGGGGGGGGGGGGGGGGGGGGGGGGGGGGGGGGGGGGGGGGGGGGGGCAACTATTGCTTCTACAACTATCGCTAACGCATAGTGATAAAGTAAAGCAATTGCATGGCGTTTGCATTTCCTACAATAAAGCGACAACCATAAGGCTCCTGCTAGTTGCCGATAACTTACAAAACATGATTATCTCATACAACAACGTATATCACATCATGTCTTGACCATACCACATCACAACATGCCCTGCAAAAACAAGTTAGACGTCCTCTACTTTGTTGTTGCAAGTTTTACATGGCTGCTACGGGCTTCTAGCAAGAACCGTTCTTACCTACGCACAAAACCACAACGGTGTTTCGTCAAGTTTGTTATTTTAACCTTCTTCAAGGACCGGCCACGGTCAAATTCGATTCAACTAAAGTAAGAGAAACAGACACCCGCCAGCCACCTTTATGCAAAACTAGTTGCATGTCTGTCGGTGGAACCGGTCTCATGTACGTGGACATGTAAGGTTGGTCCGGGCCGCTTCATCTTACAATACCGCCGAATCAAAATAAGACGTTGGTGGTAAGCAGTATGATTATTGTTAGGGAACGTAGTAATTTCAAAAAAATTCCTACGCACACACAGGATCATGGTGATGCATAGCAACGAGAGGGGAGAGTGTGTCCACGTACCCTCGTAGACCGAAAGCGGAAGCGTTAGCACAACGCGGTTGATGTAGTCGTACGTCTTCACGATCCGACCGATCCAAGTACCGAACGCACGGCACCTTCGAGTTCAGCACACGTTCAACTCGATGACGTCCCGCGAGCTCCGATCCAGCAAAGCTTCACAGGAGAGTTTCGTCAGCATGACGGCGTGGTGACGGTGATGATGATGCTACCGACGCAGGGCTTCGCCTAAGCATCGCTACGATATGATCGAGGTGGATTATGGTGGAGGGGGCACCGCACATGGCTAAGAGATCAATGATCAATTGTTGTGTCTATGGGGTGCCCCCTTCCCCCGTATATAAAGGAGTGGAGGAGGGGGAGGGCCGGCCCTCTCTATGGCGTGCCCTAGGGGAGTCCTACTCCCACCAGGAGTAGGATTCCCCCTTTCCTAGTAGAACTAGGAGCCCTTCCAAGTAGTAGGAGTAGGAGAGAAGGAAAGGGAAAAGAGAAGAGAAGGAAGGAGGGGGCGCCGCCCCTCCCCTTAGTCCAATTCGGACTAAGCCTTGGGGGGGGGGCGCGCAGCCTCCCCTCTCTCTTTCCCCTAAAGCCCAATAAGGCCCATGTACTCCCCGGCAAATTCCCGTAACTCTCCGGTACTCCGAAAAATACCCGAATCACTCGGAACCTTTCCGATGTCCGAATATAGTCATCCAATATATCAATCTTTATGTCTCGACCATTTCGAGACTCCTCATCATGTCCCCGATCTCATCCGGGACTCCAAACTACCTTCGGTACATCAAAATACATAAACTCATAATACAAATCGTCACCGAACTTTAAGCGTGCGGACCCTACGGGTTCGAGAACTATGTAGACATGACTGAGACACGTATCCGGCCAATAACCAATAGCGGAACCTGGATGCTCATATTGGCTCCCACATATTCTACGAAGATCTTTATCGGTCAAACCGCATAACAACATACGTTGTTCCCTTTGTCATCGGTATGTTACTTGCCCGAGATTCGATCGTCGGTATCTCAATACCTAGTTCAATCTCGTTACCGGCAAGTCTCTTTACTCGTTCCGTAATACATCATCCCGCAACTAACTCATTAGTTACAATGCTTGCAAGGTTTATAGTGATGTGCATTACCGAGTGGGCCCAGAGATACCTCTCCGACAATCGGAGTGACAAATCCTAATCTCGAAATACGCCAACTCAATAAGTACCTTCGGAGACACCTATAGAGCACCTTTATAATCACCCAGTTACGTTGTGACATTTGGTAGCACACAAAGTGTTCCTTCGGTAAACGGGAGTTGCATAATCTCATAGTCATAGGAACATGTATAAGTCATGAAGAAAGCAATAGCAACATACTAAACGATCAAGTGCTAAGCTAACGGAATGGGTCAAGTCAATCACATCACCTTTCGGTCTCCAGTGTTCCGAGGCCATGTCTGTACATTCTAGGCTCGTCAGGGGGGGGGGGGGGGGGGGGGGGGGGGGGGGGGGGGGGGGGGGGGGGGGGGGGGGGGGGGGGGGGGGGGGGGGGGGGGGGGGGGGGGGGGGGGGGGGGGGGGGGGGGGGGGGGGGGGGGGGGGGGGGGGGGGGGGGGGGGGGGGGGGGGGGGGGGGGGGGGGGGGGGGGGGGGGGGGGGGGGGGGGGGGGGGGGGGGGGGGGGGGGGGGGGGGGGGGGGGGGGGGGGGGGGGGGGGGGGGGGGGGGGGGGGGGGGGGGGGGGGGGGGGGGGGGGGGGGGGGGGGGGGGGGGGGGGGGGGGGGGGGGGGGGGGGGGGGGGGGGGGGGGGGGGGGGGGGGGGGGGGGGGGGGGGGGGGGGGGGGGGGGGGGGGGGGGGGGGGGGGGGGGGGGGGGGGGGGGGGGGGGGGGGGGGGGGGGGGGGGGGGGGGGGGGGGGGGGGGGGGGGGGGGGGGGGGGGGGGGGGGGGGGGGGGGGGGGGGGGGGGGGGGGGGGGGGGGGGGGGGGGGGGGGGGGGGGGGGGGGGGGGGGGGGGGGGGGGGGGGGGGGGGGGGGGGGGGGGGGGGGGGGGGGGGGGGGGGGGGGGGGGGGGGGGGGGGGGGGGGGGGGGGGGGGGGGGGGGGGGGGGGGGGGGGGGAGCCAGGTTTTATGCGTAGATGTTATATGCACGAGTAGAACACAAGTGAGTTGGGGCTCAACATATAAATAGAGGGGTAGGGCTAGCACCCAAGAGACATCAAGAAACACCAAACCGTGTGCCGGCAACCCCATCCCCCCTAGTTTATCCTCCGTCATAGTTTTCGTAGTGCTTAGGCGAAGCCCTGCGGAGATTGTTCTTCACCAACACCGTCACCACGCCGTCGTGCTGCCGGAACTCATCTACTACTTCGCCCCTCTTGCTGGATCAAGAAGGCGAGGACGTCATCGAGCTGAACGTGTGCTGAACGTGGAGGTGCCGTACGTTCGGTACTTGATCGGGACGGATCGTGAAGGTGTACGACTACATCAACCGGGTTGATAAACGCTTCCGCTTACGGTCTACGAGGGTACGTAGACAACACTCTCCCCTCTCGTTGCTATGCATCACCATGATCTTGCATGTGCGTAGGAATTTTTTTTGAAATTACTACGTTCCCCAACAGTGGCATCCGAGGGGGGGGGGGGGGGGGGGGGGGGGGGGGGGGGGGGGGGGGGGGGGGGATTGTCACGTGGGATGGAGTAGTTTTCAATGGTGAACATCTCTATGTTGATCATATCTACTATATGATTCACGTTCGACGTTTCGATCTCCAGTGTTCCGAGGCCATGTTTATACATGCTAGGCTCGTAAAGTTTAACCCGAGTGTTCCGTATGTGCAAAATTTTCTTACACCCGTTGTATGTGAACGTAGATCTTATCACACCCGATCATCAGGTTGTGTCTCGGTACGACAAACTGTCGCAACGGTGCATACTCAGGGAGAACACTTATACCTTGAAATTTTAGTGAGGGATCATCTTATAATGCTACCGCCGTACTAAGCAAAATAAGATGTATAAAAGATAAACATCACATGCAATCAGAATATGTGACATGTTATGGCCATCATCATCTTGTGCCTTTGATCTCCATCTCCAAAGCACCGTCATGATCTCCATCGTCACTGGCTTGACACTTTGATCTCCATCGTAGCTTCGTGGTCGTCTCGCCAAGTATTGCTTCTACAAACTATCGCTAACGCCATAGTGATAAAGTAAAGAAATTACATGGAGATTGCATTTCATACAATAAAGCAACAACCATAAGG
>JAAAWM010010688.1:0-48018 GCA_036873465.1 Thinopyrum obtusiflorum
AGCTTAACCCATTGCTTGTCCTCAAGCAATTCAGTTGACAAACTAAAAGTGATAAACAAAAACTTTTACAAACTCTGTTTGATCTTGTTGTTGCAAACATGTATAGCCAGCATTCAGGTTTTCAGCAAAGATTATGAACTAACCACATTCACAATAACATTTAGGTCTCACGTTTACTCATATCAATGGCACAATCAACTAGCGAGTAATAATAATAAATCTCGGATGACAACACTTTTCCAAAACAATCGTGATATGATATAACAAGATGGTATCTCGCTAGCCCTTTCTGAGACCGCAAAACATAAATGCAGAGCACCCCTGAAGATCAAGGGCTGACTAGACATTATAATTCATGGTAAAAGGGATCCAGTCATAGTCATACTCAATATCAATTAATAGCAAAGCATACAAATGACAGTGGTGCTCTCTAACTGGTGCTTTTTATAAGAGAATGATGACTCAACAATAAAAGTAAATAGATAGGCCCTTCGCAGAGGAAAGCAGGGATTTGCAGAGGTGCCAGAGCTCGAGCTTTTTGAAACAGAGATGAATATAATTGAGTGGTATGCTTTCATTGTCAACATAACGACCAAGAGATCTCGATATCTTCCATGCTACATACATTATAGGCGGTTCCCAAACAGAATGGTAAAGTTATTTACTCCCCCTCAACCAACAAGCACACTCCACGGCTGGTCTGAAATAACGGGTACCGTCGATACAAGCAACAATCCTGGGGGAGTTTTGTTTTAAATTATTTTGATTTGATTTGAGCATGGGACTGGGCATCCCGATTACCAGCCATTTTCTCGTGAATGATGAGCGGAGTCCACTCATCGTGAGAATAACCCACCTAGCATGGAAGATACTAACAGCCCCCAGTCGCTACATGAGCGATTCGGGCATAAAAACAGATTATCATTTGAAGGTTTAGAGTTTGGCACATGCAAATTTACTTGGAACGGCAGGTAAATACCGCATATAGGAAGGTATGGTGGACTCATATGGAATAACTTTGGGTTTATGGAAGTGGATGCACAAGCAGTATTCCCGCTTAGTACAAGTGAAGGCTAGCAAAAGACTGGGAAGCGACCAACTAGAGAGCGACAATAGTCATAAACATGCATCAAGAGTAACCAACATTGAGTGCAAGCATGAGTAGGATATAAATCACGATGAACATAAATATCGTGGAGGCTATGTTGATTTTGTTTCAACTACACGTGTGAACATGTGCCAAGTCAAGCCACTCGAATCATTCAAAGGAGGATACCATCCTATCATACTACATCACAACCATTTTAGAAGCATGTTGGTGTGACGACCCCGGCTTAATCGTGCACTAACCATACACGCAAATGCACACGATTAAGCCTAAGGACTCACTTGAAGATATCACAACACAACTCTAAAACATAAATAAAGTCATACAAGCTTTATATTACAAGCCAGGGCCTCGAGGGCTCGAATACATAGCTCGATGGCATACAAGCGTCAGCGGAAGCATCAGATATCTGGGTACAGATATGTTACAGAGAGAGATAAGCCTTTAGAAGGCGGGGTAAAATAAAATACTACGATCCAAAGGCGTAGGCCTCCTGCCCTGGACCCTCCGATCCTACTCCTGGTCGTCAGTCGGCTCCTCTAGTAGTAGTACTCGCCGGGCGGGTAGTAGTACTGATCGTCAGCTGGGGCGTCTGGCTCAGGGGCTCCGTCGTCTGGTGGAATCAAGTGGATATGGGGGAAAAAGAAAGTAAAGCAAACGTGAGTACTCATCCGAAGTACTCAGCAAGCAAGGATCTACACTACATATGCAACATTGTCAAAAGAGGCTGCATATGTGGACTGGGCTGCAGAAATGCCAGAATAGAGGGGGAAAGCCTAGTCCTATCGAAGACTAGCATCTTCACCCCCCCCCCCCCCCCCCCCCCCCCCCCCCCCCCCCCCCCCCCCCCCCCCCCCCCCCCCCCCCCCCCGCAATGAGTGTGTGAACATAAATGTAATGTCCGTGAGAAATACATACTCCCCCAAGCTTAGGCTGTTAGCCTAAGTTGGTCTATGGCCACGGTTGGCCTAGCAGATATCCATAATAATAGTTGGGGTCGTACTGTGATGCAGTAGTCATTGCATCGTGGGCTGCAGCTTGGAGGCGAGCTATCTCAGCTCTCCTCTTATACTCTTCCGCCTCCTCTCTGGTTATAAAATATCTCCCTTTTGCCCGAAAGTTAAAGAAAGTAGAGGCAGAGAGAGCGACGTGATAGGTGCGTCGTCTGTCAAAGATTAGTTGATACTGGAGGAACTGATCGTTCCTCTCAACAAACTGATGACGAACCATAGCCTCATAATCCAAATAAGCAGGAGGCAACTCAATATCATCCTCACATATGGTTATACCAAGAAAATTAGCTATGCGGGTTACATAAATTCCAATAAAGAAATCTCCATTAAATCTATTAAGATGTGACCTACGTGCAACAATGGCTCCCAAATTATAAGATTTATCTCATAACACAGCACTCCTAAGAATACTGAGGTTAGGGACACACATATGACATGCCTCATCTTTACCATTAATGCATCTACCTATGAAGAGAGCAAAATAATGTATAGCAGGAAAGTGAATTCTCCCTATGGTAGCTTGTATTATATCTCTAGATTCCCCCACAGTTATACTAGCAAGAAAATCTCTAAATTCAGATTTGCAAGGTTCCCTAACACTACCCCGTTGTGGAAGTTTGCAAGCAGTGGTAAAATCCTCTAAGTCCATCGTATTAGATTTTTCATAAAGATCAAACAGGACAGTTGGAGAATTGCGTGAAGATGAAAATTCAAACCTCCTCACAAAGGAACTAGTGAGATAATGGTACTGGCGGCACTTTTCCTCCTCGAAGCTCACAAGATCAGCATTACGCAAATATGCGTTAAATTCTTCCTTGATTTCCGCTCGATCCATAAAGTCCTATGAAGGCCATTCACAGGGCCGCACTGGAGCGTCCCTTGGTGGCTCATCATCAGCATCACGCATTGCAAGCCTGGGTTCTTGTTTCCTTGAAGAGCAACCTTGGTACATTTTCCTAGGGGGGGGGGGGGGGGGGGGGGGGGGGGGGGGGGGGGGGGGGGGGGGGGGGGGGGGGGGGGGGGGGGGGGGGGGGGGGGGGGGGGGGGGGGGGGGGGGGGGGGGGGGGGGGGGGGGGGGGGGGGGGGGGGGGGGGGGGGGGGGGGGGGGGGGGGGGGGGGGGGGGGGGGGGGGGGGGGGGGGGGGGGGGGGGGGGGGGGGGGGGGGGGGGGGGGGGGGGGGGGGGGGGGGGGGGGGGGGGGGGGGGGGGGGGGGGGGGGGGGGGGGGGGGGGGGGGGGGGGGGGGGGGGGGGGGGGGGGGGGGGGGGGGGGGGGGGGGGGGGGGGGGGGGGGGGGGGGGGGGGGGGGGGGGGGGGGGGGGGGGGGGGGGGGGGGGGGGGGGGGGGGGGGGGGGGGGGGGGGGGGGGGGGGGGGGGGGGGGGGGGGGGGGGGGGGGGGGGGGGGGGGGGGGGGGGGGGGGGGGGGGGGGGGGGGGGGGGGGGGGGGGGGGGGGGGGGGGGGGGGGGGGGGGGGGGGGGGGGGGGGGGGGGGGGGGGGGGGGGGGGGGGGGGGGGGGGGGGGGGGGGGGGGGGGGGGGGGGGGGGGGGGGGGGGGGGGGGGGGGGGGGGGGGGGGGGGGGGGGGGGGGGGGGGGGGGGGGGGGGGGGGGGGGGGGGGGGGGGGGGGGGGGGGGGGGGGGGGGGGGGGGGGGGGGGGGGGGGGGGGGGGGGGGGGGGGGGGGGGGGGGGGGGGGGGGGGGGGGGGGGGGGGGGGGGGGGGGGGGGGGGGGGGGGGGGGGGGGGGGGGGGGGGGGGGGGGGGGGGGGGGGGGGGGGGGGGGGGGGGGGGGGGGGGGGGGGGGGGGGGGGGGGGGGGGGGGGGGGGGGGGGGGGGGGGGGGGGGGGGGGGGGGGGGGGGGGGGGGGGGGGGGGGGGGGGGGGGGGGGGGGGGGGGGGGGGGGGGGGGGGGGGGGGGGGGGGGGGGGGGGGGGGGGGGGGGGGGGGGGGGGGGGGGGGGGGGGGGGGGGGGGGGGGGGGGGGGGGGGGGGGGGGGGGGGGGGGGGGGGGGGGGGGGGGGGGGGGGGGGGGGGGGGGGGGGGGGGGGGGGGGGGGGGGGGGGGGGGGGGGGGGGGGGGGGGGGGGGGGGGGGGGGGGGGGGGGGGGGGGGGGGGGGGGGGGGGGGGGGGGGGGGGGGGGGGGGGGGGGGGGGGGGGGGGGGGGATAGAAGTTTCTTCCCTGCAGGGGTGCACCAAGTTACCCACCACGCTCGCTTAACTCCGGCCGGACACACTTTTCTGGGTCATGCCCGGCCTCGGCTAAGCAACACACCGCAACCCGACCTAGGCTCTAAAGAGAGGTCAGCACGCCGGACTAACCTATGCCCCCGGGGGTCTTGGGCCTTCGCCCCGGGAACCCTGCACGTTGCAAGGACGTTTTGGAAGCAGACCTAGCAACCCCTTATACAAGCGCAGTTGCGTTCCCAGTCCAATCCAAAATGGGCCGCTCCTCGCCGACGTCAATAGAGCTTCGGCTGATGTATATGACGCAGAACGCCCATACTATGCCCGTGTGATGGTTAGTGCTATCGGGCCAGAGGCCCCTCGGATCAAATATCCAAACCGTAGTGAATTAGGAGCGCGCGGTAACGAGCAGAGACTCATGATCGATGTGACCCCGTCACCCCATCTCGAGGACTTGCGGCAAGGGCTAGGAATGCCCAGTCACGCCTCGTAGTTATCTCGCGGGCACCTCTCAGGTCAACCCGTCTTCACATCACTTCGCAATATGCTCGCGCGGGTACCCCTCAGGGCCGACCCGTCTTTAGTGTCATGGTTTTAGTGTTCAGTCACAGTAATCAAAGTATCCGTGTGTCTGGCATCAAGGGGGAACCCTGAGGAATCACCCTCGACGGAATCCCACTCGATGTTATCTTCAAGGTGAACGAAGGAGGAATCACCCTCGAGGTCCACACTTGAAGTGATGCACGACAGTGTCGGTATCGGGGGTGGTGTAGGAGGAATCACCCTCGTTTACCACGACCGGTTAACTAACCTACAAGGTTATCATCACAAGTGCTGACAAGGTATAACCCTCGGCACTCGACGGTAACCCAGTAGTGTCGGCAACTAAGGGGAAAGTGATGTGCGGTGTCAGGGTCTGATCTTCAATCCCGATGATCGGGTCTTCTGATATCCAGCGGGGCAGTCGGGATCAAGTGGGGGTCTCTGTCGGGTCTCTACCCAGCCTATTCTAAACAGTCTAGGATAACCAGCAAGGTAGCAAGGCAGGTTACAATAAACAGGCTATGCAGCAGATATAGGAAATAGTAGCAGTACCAGTTCTAATGCAAGCATAAGAGAGAAGAGAATAGGTGATATAGGCATGCTCAAAATGGGGGTGCTTGCCTGTTTGCTCTGCGGCAAGGGCAAGGGGGGGGGGGGGGGGGGGGGGGGGGGGGGGGGGGGGGGGGGGGGGGGGGGGGGGGGGGGGGGGGGGGGGGGGGGGGGGGGGGGGGGGGGGGGGGGGGGGGGGGGGGGGGGGGGGGGGGGGGGGGGGGGGGGGGGGGGGGGGGGGGGGGGGGGGGGGGGGGGGGGGGGGGGGGGGGGGGGGGGGGGGGGGGGGGGGGGGGGGGGGGGGGGGGGGGGGGGGGGGGGGGGGGGGGGGGGGGGGGGGGGGGGGGGGGGGGGGGGGGGGGGGGGGGGGGGGGGGGGGGGGGGGGGGGGGGGGGGGGGGGGGGGGGGGGGGGGGGGGGGGGGGGGGGGGGGGGGGGGGGGGGGGGGGGGGGGGGGGGGGGGGGGGGGGGGGGGGGGGGGGGGGGGGGGGGGGGGGGGGGGGGGGGGGGGGGGGGGGGGGGGGGGGGGGGGGGGGGGGGGGGGGGGGGGGGGGGGGGGGGGGGGGGGGGGGGGGGGGGGGGGGGGGGGGGGGGGGGGGGGGGGGGGGGGGGGGGGGGGGGGGGGGGGGGGGGGGGGGGGGGGGGGGGGGGGGGGGGGGGGGGGGGGGGGGGGGGGGGGGGGGGGGGGGGGGGGGGGGGGGGGGGGGGGGGGGGGGGGGGGGGGGGGGGGGGGGGGGGGGGGGGGGGGGGGGGGGGGGGGGGGGGGGGGGGGGGGGGGGGGGGGGGGGGGGGGGGGGGGGGGGGGGGGGGGGGGGGGGGGGGGGGGGGGGGGGGGGGGGGGGGGGGGGGGGGGGGGGGGGGGGGGGGGGGGGGGGGGGGGGGGGGGGGGGGGGGGGGGGGGGGGGGGGGGGGGGGGGGGGGGGGGGGGGGGGGGGGGGGGGGGGGGGGGGGGGGGGGGGGGGGGGGGGGGGGGGGGGGGGGGGGGGGGGGGGGGGGGGGGGGGGGGGGGGGGGGGGGGGGGGGGGGGGGGGGGGGGGGGGGGGGGGGGGGGGGGGGGGGGGGGGGGGGGGACTAATTACCAGAGTTAATTAGGGGTGTGGGCCCCACATGTCAGTGACTCATTTAGTTAACTAATTAGTTTTTATTTAATTAAATCATTATTAGATTAATTAGCAGGAGGGGCCCACATGTCAGTGACTGGGCTGCGCCCAGTCAGCACGTTGACCACGGTCAACGGGTCAACTAGGCCCCCTGGGACCCACTGGCAGTGACCCAGGGGTGGACCCCACGCGTGCCACGTCGGCGACCGGCGACTTAACACCGGCGAGCGCGTAAACGCGGCGGCGCGGCTCGGGTGTTCGTCGGAATTCGCCCATAGGCCACCAAAAAGCTCGGGGCCGGGCGCGTTCGAACGACCATTCGATGGCGCGTCGAATGGTGGCGGTGGCATGGCCGGAAATAGCGCACAGCGACGGCGGCGAGCAACGCGGCGGGCACCGGCGTTCGGGCGAAGTCGAAAACAACGATACGGCACGTTATCGAGCAAACTAAAGGGCCAGAAGGCCTCTATGCGCCACGGCGAGCGTGACGGTGACCCGCGCGGGACCCAAAGGTCACCGTGGCTACGTCGGCGACGTGTCCAGGCGGCAGCGGGTTCGGCCACCGCGGTTCGTCATGCTGGAGCTCGCGAACGGCAGGGAAAAGGAAGGGGAAGGAACGGTAGCTCACCGAGGGAGCTCAAGGAGGCTCTTCGAAGGCTTAGTAGCGCAGGGGGTCGCCGGAGACGACGAAGATCGCCGGAGGCAGAGTAGAAGGGGAACGACTCGATCCACCGCCTTCGCTGCTCCTTAGCTCGAACGGAGGACACCGGGCGACGGAGAGGAGCGGGACGGAGCTCGCGGACGCCGTCAGCAGTCGCGGGGTCGCCGGTGGCCGCGAGGATGACGGAGCTGCGGCGGCGGCCGCGTCGGGCGCCGATGGAACCAGAGGGGGAGAGCAATGGGGAGAGGGGGAGAAGTGACGGGGAGCGAGGGGAGATGAATGGGGAGGCTCGGCCTTATCCCCTCGCTGGCGGAGCGTCGGTGGCGTCGGCGTGTCGACGCCTCGCCGGCGCAGCGCGCGGCGACCAGAGGCGTGCCGACACGGCGACGGAGAGAGAGGGGAGCGGCCTGGTGGGCTGGGTCTAGGCGCACTATGCACTTAGGCCCAGTCCACAGTGGTTTTTCCTTTTTCTGATTTTGATTTTTCTTTTCTATTCTCTGTTACAAAAATGATTAGGCCACTATTGCACTTTTGAAAAATATGGAACTTGGTCCAAATATTACAGTGCAATTTTAACTCTCACCAAAAAGTGGTTTGGACAGATTTGGAAACCATTTGTATTTGAAATGATTTTAAATGGATTTAAATATTCTGTTTTGATGATGTTTCAAATAGTTTGAGTCATGTAACTAACTCCAACAATATTGGTTATGATTTTATAAATGTTCCTGGATTATTTGCCATTTAATGAACATTTTTCCAATAATGTTTGATCAACTTTATTTTGCACTTTTGAATTTGAGTTGGTTTTCAAAATTGAATTTGAATTGTTTTGGTTAACCACTATGATTAGGCACTGCAAATGATATGACTTGGCAAGATTAGCAGATGATCAAAGTGGCTACTACACAGGGGTGTTACAAGTTCTCCTCCTCTAAAAGAAATTCTCGTCCCGAGAATTTAGGAGGTAGAAGGAAAGAGTCCGGGATATTCTTCCCGAAGATGATCCTCGCGTTCCCAAGTGGCTTCATCTTCAGTGTGATTCGACCACTGCACTTTCAGGAACTTGGTCGTCTTCTGACGAGTTCGACGTTCAGCTTCATCAAGGATGCGGATCGGATGCTCCTTATATGAAAGATCATCTTGCAGCTCGAGCATCTCATGATCCACTGCGCGATGCGGAGATTCCTTGAAGCACTTGCGAAGTTGCGACACGTGGAAGACGTCATGAATATGAGAGAATTGTGGTGGCAACTCCAATTTATAAGCCACCTGTCCACGTCTGGCAACTATGCGGAAAGGACCAATATAGCGAGGAGCTAGCTTGCCCTTGATTCCGAATCGACGGGTGCCCTTCATCGGAGTAACACGAAGATAAGCTTGATCACCTGGTTGATAAGTCAGACCCCATCGCTTGCGATCATAATTGCTCTTTTGACGGTCCTGAGCCGCCTTGAGATTTTCTCGAACAATTCTAACTTGTTCTTCAGCATGTCGAATAATGTCCGGTCCAACGAGAGGTCGTTCCCCAGTTTCTAACCAATTCAGAGAGGTTCGACACTTACGTCCGTATAACACTTCGAATGGGGCCATCTTCAAGCTGGCTTGATAGCTGTTGTTATAAGAGAACTCGGCATACGGGAGGGATTCCTCCCATTTCTTACCGAAGGATATAACACATGCTCGAAGCATATCTTCGAGCACTTGATTAACGCGCTCAACTTGGCCTTGGGACTGAGGATGATAGGCTGAACTCCATGTAATGTGAGTCCCCATAGCTTCTTGAAAACTTTCCCAGAACTTGGACGTGAAAAGATTGCCACGGTCCGAACTGATCTCCTTCGGAATACCATGGAGTGAGACGATTCTGGAGATATACAGTTCTGCTAATTGACTAGCAGTGATAGTCTCCTTGACAGGTAGGAAATGAGCAACCTTGGAGAGTTGGTCGACGTCGACAAGAATGGCATCGTGACCTTTCTGAGACTTGGGAAGACCAGTAATGAAATCCATCTGCACTTTATCCCACTTCCACAAAGGAATAGGGAGTGGTTGAAGAATTCCGGCAGGCTTCTGATGTTCTGCTTTCACGCAACGACATACGTCACATTCAGCAACATAGCGAGCGATGTCCTGCTTCATTCTAGACCACCAGTACCTCTGTCAAAAATCGTGATACATCTTGGTACTACCCGGATGGATAGACAGCGGTGTATCATGAGCCTCCTTCATGACCATGTCAGTCATAAGCTCGAAGCGAGGTACTACGATGCGGTCTCTGAAATATAAGGTTCCATCTTCAGCCACTGAGAAATCCCGGTACTTATCAAGGTGGAGCTCTTTCTTCATGAAGTCAATTTCAGCATCTTTGGCTTGCACTTCCTTAACAACCTTTAGAAGGTCTGGTTGTACCACAAGGTTATTAAGAGAACCCTGGGGAACAATTCGCAGATTCAGCTGAGTTAGTTCTGCGTGAAGACGAGGTTGAGCTCGCCTAACCATGAGGTTGTTGCCATATGACTTGCGGCTCAGGGCATCGGCCATTACATTAGCTTTGCCCAGGGTATATGAAATACCGCAGTCATAATCCGTAATTGTTTCTAACCATCGTTGCTGACGTAGATTAAGATCTGGTTGAGTGAACAAGTATTTCAGGCTCTGATGATCGGTATAAATCTCACACCGATTACCCAGAAGGTAATGTCGCCATAATTTCAATGCATATATCACTGCAGCAAGTTCAAGATCATGCACTGGATAATTTTCTTCATGTGGACGCAATTGACGTGAAGCATAGGCAATTACTGTTCGTTCTTGCATTAGGACACAGCCTAATCCCTGACGAGAGGCGTCGCAGTATATGACAAAGTCCTTGCGGGAATCAGGAGGAGCAAGCACTGGAGCAGAAGTAAGCTTGTCCTTGAGGGTCTGGAAGCTTTCCTGACACTTGTCTGTCCACTCAAACTTAACGCCTTTGTGGAGCAGATTAGTCAGGGGCTTTGTAATCTTGGAGAAGTTCTCGACGAATCGGCGACAATAACTGGCTAGACCGAGAAAGCTTCGGACTTGCTTGGCATTCTTCGGAGGGGTCCAGTCAAGGATAGCCTGAACACGCTTCGGGTTAACGGCTATACTATCCTTGGAAATCACATGTCCAAGGTAGGTCACTTCAGAAAGCCAGAATTCACACTTAGAGAACTTGGCATATAGCTGGTGCTCTCGAAGTCTCTCCAGAACAAGGCGAAGATGCTCAGCATGTTCTTCCTTATTCTTCGAATATACCAGGATATCATCCAGATATACCACGACGAATTTGTCGAGGTAATCCATGAATATATAGTTCATCAAGTGGGAGAACATAGTTGGAGCATTCGCCAGACCAAATGACATGACGGTGTATTCATAGGAACCATAGCGTGTAACGAATGCGGTCTTTGGAATATCCTCTTCACGGACACGGATCTGGTGATAACCCAACCTCAAGTCGAGTTTAGAGAACACCGAAGATCCAGCAAGTTGATCATATAAGTCATTGATCCGGGGAAGCGGATATTTATTCTGAATGGTTGCCTGGTTGATAGGACGGTAATCTTGGACCAACCTATGTGTACCATCTTTCTTCTTGACAAAGAGAGACGGTGCTCCCCAGGCAGAGGAACTGGGACGGATGAAGCCCTTCTTAAGTGATTTATCGATTTCTTCCTTAAGCTCAATAAGATGGTGCGGAGGCATTTTGTAGGGACGCTTCGCAATAGGAGTGGTGCCAGGCTTCAAGTCGATGACAAACTCGACAGCTCTAGCAGGGGGTATTCCTGGAAGTTCTTCTGGAAAAACATCCGGGAAGTCACAGACAACTGGGATGTTCTCGATCCCTTCTAAAGGTGAAGCGTTCAACGCGTTCAAGGCATAAATTTGAGCCTCAGCGTTCTGAGTGAGATGAGCTTGGTAATTCACTAACTCATTTGATGGGTGCAGGAGGTGTACAACTTTATTAGCGCAATTGATTGAGGCGTAATGAGCCTTCAACCAATCCATTCCCAAGATAAGATCAATCTTGGAAGAACTTAGGATAATGGGAAGCGCCTGAAATTTCAACCCCTCAATTTCAACAGTGACTTCGGGGCTGAACAGGGAGGCTCAACATCTACCCGCGGGAGTGTCAACCCCTAACGGATGATGTAGGTTGTCACACTTGACGCCATGCATGAATGCAAAGTCTTCCGACATGAATGAATGTGATGCTCCTGAATCAAATAAAACAGATGCAGGTACTGAATTAACGAGAAGTGTACCCATCACAGTATCTGGTTGATCCGGAGCTTCAGACATGTTGACGTGGTAGCTCTGCCCACGACCATAAGAAGGTCTGGCATTATAGTTGCGCTGTTGAGGAATACCACGGCCAATTCCACGGCCGGCAGAGGGAAGAGCCAGTTGGTTCTGATTCTGAGAAAAATCTCTAGCACGATGGCCTGGCTGGCCACACTTGAAGCATAGTCCGCTGTAAGGACGGGGTGCTGGAGCTCGAGGTGCTGGAGCTGGCAAAGGCTGCCTCGGTGGTGGAGGAGGCAGACGTGGTGCAGCATAAGAGGGCCTATTCACTGGGGCTGCTGGACGGTACATGCTCTGAGGAATCCAGATGCGGCGCTTCTGGGAAGACGAGCCCGAAGATGAGCCCGCCTCACGGGTGCGTCTGGTTGCTTCCTTGTGCATTTTCAGACCAGATTCCACCAAAATAGCTTTATTCACCAAGGTGGCGAAATCAGGATAGTCTTGGACTAGTAGAGCTAACTGAATATCATGATGCAGCCCTTCACGGAATTTCTCTTGCCTTCGATCATCAGTGGGAACGTCCTCTTCAGCGTAGCGAGATAAGTCAAGGAACTCGCGCTGATAAACTTCCACAGACTTGTTGCCCTGAACGAGGTTACGGAACTCGGCCTTCTTCTGTGCTATGACAGCTTGAGGAATGTAGCGGGCATGGAAAGCAATCTTGAATTCTGCCCAGGTGACAACTGTACCAGGTGGTAGGGTCTGTCGGTGAGTGGCCCACCATTGTGACGCGGGACCCTTCAGAAGGTATGTCGCAAAGGTGACATAATTGGCAGGGGCGACATCAGCAGATTCCATCTCATAGGAGATGTCACGCAACCAGTCATCGGCATCCAGTGGGTTGACTGTGTTGCGGAAGAAAGACGGGTTGAGCCGCATAAACTCTGGCAAGGTGATGGAAGGTGGCGGTTGGTCGGCATTGGGACGGGGGAATTGTTGCATAATCCCCGTCATGAACTGACGGTTGAGTTCAAACTGTTGCATCATTGCTGCCATATAGTCAGGCGGTGGCGGCGGAGGTGGATTGTTATCACCCATCCTGCTAATCAACAGGGGTAGTTTAGCAGTAGCCACGACGAGTGTTTAGTAACAAACATGATGTAACACGACATAATTTAAGTAGTACAGCAGATGCTTAATAGTAGTCATTAAGTCATACAGATCCATACAAAGTCGGTTACATTCGGGCAGCATAACGGCGCAAATTGAAAAGCTAGACATGCTAGGCGGCGCGCAGGCTCGCGGTAAGGAAGTACACAACGAGACATAGCAAAAGCTACATCAACGTCGGAGAAAACCACTGAAACGGGGTAGCTGCAAGTGTCGCAGAAGGATCCTGCGCTCCATGTGCACTCTGATGCAGAACCCGGTCTCGAACTGAAAGAAGAGGTCCACGTGCAGGCGTGTGACCTCCCACAGCAGGCCAATAGATCCCTGAAGGCATCTCGGTCCTGCTCGGGTAAAGAATGTGCTCCGGATGTATCCCTACACGAACAGCTGGTAGCAACTGCGTCATAGCCTCGTAGAGTCGTGCTCGAGTGGCGAACAACTCGACAGCAAGAGCGCGAACGGTGCGATCCAGAGCCTGAGTATAGTGGATCAGAACTCGCTGATCGTAGCGACGAGGCTCGTACGGGGCACAAACAGCTGCGTAGAATCCGGTAGCATCTCCAGCAGGGGCATACGGAATGTACCGATACTCAGAAGCATCCAAGTCAGCACTGAACTGTCCTCGAAGACGTGAAACAGTAGAGTATGCAGCATCATGGACTGCCATCTCAATCGTCACGCCGATACCGTGAAAACGGTGCAGCTCAGTGTCAGAGTCATCCTGCTGATCGTAGATGCGAACATCAGCGTAGTACTGCTCCTGGTTGAATTCACGATAAACCTCATAGACCATGTACTCGGGGCACCAGCGGTATCCCAGCCTGATCAAGAGGGCGATCAGAACAGCTGGAAACCCAGGGACGTCTCGAGCCCAGGTGCGAAGCACTAGCTGCGTCGTAGGACGAGGGGGAAACAGATGATCCATCTGAAACAGAGAAGATTCGGATTGTCATTTGACGACGAGAAATATAACAGATCTCGAATGGAAAGGTTAAACAAAACAATGGAAAGGAAAATGATTATCAGACTAATCAGATCAATGACAGGGAAATCACACTGAATCCAGCTCTCCGGATGGATGGAATTAACGAGAACCTAAGTGTCGGTGTTAGTAATTTTATTAAACCCGAATAGAAGAGAGGTTAGAGTCCCAGAGCAAAGATCGAGGAATAAAAGATCATTAGTACCACCCAGCTAGCGACGTGGGCCCGTAAGCCACACAGCCAAGTTAGTAAAACAGTTTTTGGCTTCTAGACTCAACTTCGGCCAAGGAATTGGATAAGGGGATTCCTAGAGGCAGTCGGCTCTGATACCAACCTGTGACGACCCCGGCTTAATCATGCACTAACCACACACACAAATGCACACGATTAAGCCTGAGGACTCACTTGAAGATATCACCACACACACAAATGCCAGAATAGAGGGGGAAAGCCTAGTCCTATCGAAGACTAGCATCTTCAACATCTTCGTCGGTCTTGCAGCATTAGAAGAGTGCAGATTACATAATGTAAAGTAGTAGTAGCTGTATCATCAACCTCGTCCTGAGATCCTTTCTCGACTCCTTGCGAGAAAGCAATCCCAGAGCCGTACTATCCAGTTCATCACAAGTCATGTTTTAGTTGTACCGATCGGGATACAACTCCGAGTGTCCGTTACCGTAGGACAGGCTATCGATAGAAGTTTCTTCCCTGCAGGGGTGCACCAACTTACCCACCATGCTCGCTTAACTCTGGCCGTACACACTTTTCTGGGTCATGCCCGGCCTCGGCTAAGCAACACGCCGCAACCCGACTGAATACCTAACAGAGAGGTCAGCACGCCGGACTAACCTATGCTTCCAGGGGTCTTGGGCCTTCGCCCCGGGAACTCCTGCACGTTACGGGGCCACCGAGAGCAGACCTAGCAGCCCCTTATACAAGCGCGGTTGCGTTCCCAGTCCAACTCGATGCGCACCGCTCAGTCGCTGACGTCTATTAAGTTTCGACTGAAGTATACGACGCAGAACGCCCATACTATGCCCACGTGATGGTTAGTGCTATCGGGCCAAAGGCCCCTCAGATCAAATATCCAAACCGCTAGTGGTTTAGGAGCGCGCGGTAATGAGCAGAGACTCACGATCGATGTGACCCCGTCGCCCCGTCTCAAGGACTTGCGGCAAGGGCTAAGAATGCCCGGCCACGCCTCGTAGTTATCTCGCGGGCACCTCTCAGGTTAACCCGACTCCACATCACTTCGCAATATGCTCGCGCGGGTACCCCTCAGGGCCGACCCGTCTTTAGTGTCATGGTTTAATGTTCAGTCTTAGTATCCAAAGTATCCGCGTGTCTGGCATCAAGGGGGAACCCTGAGGAATCACCCTCGACGAAATCCCACTCGATGTTATCATCAAGGTGAACGAAGGAGGAATCACCCTCGAGGTCTACTCTTGAAGGGATGCACGACAATGTCGGTATCGGGGGTGGTGTAGGAGGAATCACCCTCGCTTACCACGACCGGTTAACTAACCTACAAGGTCATCATCGGAAGTGCTGATGAGGTATCACCCTCGGCACTTGATGGTAACCCAGTAGTGTCGAGCATTTAAGGGGGAAGTGACGTGCGGTGACAGGGTCTGATCTTCGATTCCGATGATCGGGTCTTCTGATAATCCAGCGGGGCAGTCGGGACAAGTGGGTCTCTGATAAGGCTCTACCCATCCTAAGCTAAACAGTTTAGGATAACAGGCAGGTATTAACAGTACGTTACAAGTAAACAGGCTATGCAACAGATATAGGATAGTGACAGCAGTAGTAACATCTAATGCAAGCATAAGAGGGAAGAGAGTGGGCGATATCGGAATGCTCAAAATGGGGGTGCTTGCCTGTTTGCTCTGGGGCAAGGGCAAGGTCGTCGGTGGTGTCGTCAGGGACGTAGTCGTACTCCGGAGTTGCGTCTGCCTCGGGAGCTACGTCATCGTCGGGGTCTACCGAGAGAGAAGAGGGGGAAGAAACGGGTAAACATGATGCAAACATATGCCACACAGTGCGTGCTATGCTACGATGTAGTGCAGGGTTGCCTGAAGTATGCCTAAGTCATCTTAGTTATTTTTAGGATTAATCTGGGATTTATTAACCGGGGTGAGTGCACTATTCATCTACCGGATTCGGGCCCGGAGTTACGAGTTCATCTACGTAGGGGGTTCCGACAAAGAAACGGACGGCACGATCAGACTCGTCTCGTCGTTCTGAGAAAGTTTCATGTTTTAACTTTTTCGATCTGAGCTACGGTTTAAAAGTTATGAATTTTTTAAGTTTTTGAATTTCTGGAATTAATTTTATTTACAGAAAATGAATTATGACGTCAGCATGATGACATGCTGACGTCAGCAACTCAACAGCGGCTGTACAGGTCAAACCTGACATGTGGGTCCAGTGGGACCCACATGTCAGCCCTGTTTATCTTAACAGTGAATTAATTTAATCAACAGGGTTAATTAGGGAGTGGGACCCACATGTCAGTGAGTCATTTGACTAAACTAGTTAGTTTTTATTTAATTAAACATTATTAGCTTAATTAACCACGTGGGCCCACTGGTCAGTGGCTGTGGTTGCGACGTCATCAAAGTTGACCAGGTCAACTGGTCAACTGGGCCCTGCGGGACCCAGTTGCCAGCGACCCAGAGGCACCACGTGGGCAGCCGGCGCCGGAATGGCTCCGGCGAGCCCCTCGCGGCGGCTACCTCGCCGGAGAGGTTCGGATTCCCTCTAGGGGCACCAAATCGCGCGGGGTTTGCGACGTTCGAACGGGCGCTCTGAGGGGTACGGGCGCTGTCCAGAGCTCGGCCGCGGCGACAGCTAGCTGGAGCGAGCGAGGAGCTCCAAATGGAGAAGCAGGAGACGGGGAGGCTCACCGAGCGGCTCGCACGTTTGGCCCTTGACAGCTTAGTAGCAGAAGGGCTCGTCGGAGACGACGGCGGCGTTCGGTGGCCGGAGACGCGGTCGGGGTCGATTCGTCAGCTACGGGGCTCCCCTACTCCAACTGAGCGCGTTAGAGGAAGGAGATGACGCTGACGGAGCTCGCAGACGCCGTCAGCGGTCGCGGGGTCGCCGGTGGCCGCGAGGATGACGGAACTGCGGCGGCGGCCGCGTCGGGCGCCGATGAATCCAGAGGGGGAGAGCAATGGGGAGAGGGGGAGATGTGACGGGGAATGTATAGGGACGGAGAGGAGGCCGAGGGAGCTCCTCCTTATCCTCTCGCCTGGCCTGCGGCGTCGCGGTGTAGGCGCCGGAGCGGCGAGCGCGCGTGACCTCGGGCGTGGCGACACGGCGATGGAAAGGACGACGACTGTGCGCGGGATGGGCTGGGCTGGCTGGCGGGGCACTGTGCACTTAGGCCTGTGCACAGTGGCCCATCTTTCCCTTTTTCCTTTTTCTGTTTTCTTTTTCTTTATTGCATTTCTGTTTTATAATAGTTAAGCCACTTGTGCCTTTTTGTAAAATGTGAGAGTTGTCCCAAATATTGCAAGGCAATATTACCCTTCATCAAAAACTGGTTTGGACAGATTTGGAATCCATTTGATTTAGAAATGATTTTAATTGGCTTTAAATATTCTGTTTTGATGCTGTTTCAATTTGTTGGAGCCATTTAACTGATCCAAGTTCCATTGGTTATAATTTTATAAATGCTTCTGGAATATTTGCTATTTAGTGAACATTTTTCCCATAGTGTTTGATCAACTTTATTTTGCACTTATGAATTTGAGTTGATTTTCAGAATGGGGTTTGAATTATTTTGGTTAACCACTATGATTAGGCACTGCAAATGATATGTCTTGGCAAGATTAGCAGTTGATTATAATGGCTATTACACAGGGGTGTTACAGCTGGACCCCAGGGGCGCCAGGTCCTTCCCACTCCTGTCATGGAGACCCACCCGTCCACCCCTGTGCAGTCCCACGGGACCCAGGTGGCCAGGGACTCGCGTGATTCAAACCCACCAATCGATGCTGCGCCTTCTCCGTCAAGCAACGATGACAGGGCCGTTATGCCCCGCCTGACAGAGCCTGTAGACAGCTGCTCCCCTACCGCACCCTCGGATCCTGAGCCGGACCTGCACGCGACGGACAGGCTGGCCGGCTCGGCCTTGGATGCTCCGCCCGACGTGGCCCCCCACCGGGCCCTGCTGACGACGTGGTTAGGGATCCTGGGAGCGACGTGCATGCATGGCGCGGATCCCGCTCCAGCGCAGCCCCTGTCCTCTCCCTCTCCTGCTTTCAAGACGCAACCACCCAACCCGGTTCCAGCAGCGGCTGAGAATGACAGGCTGGTCATGCAGCCCATGCACATGGCCACGAACGACGCTCCCCTTGCCTCCTTTGTGAACGCGATCTCAATCAGGGCCTCCTCCCTGTTACCTGCTCCTAAACCACGGCGAAGACGGAAGGAGCTGCCGGCAAACTTCACGCCGAGGCGCAGTTTTCGAATCGCTCGCGCCGACCTTGGCCTAAGTTCAGAGATGAAGGCCAAACGGGTTCTACTTCGGCGCCTTGGCCTCATTGCCAATGATGATTCCCCAATCTCCAATGACGTTCTAGACAAATACGCCCTCCTCTTCGAGCAGCCGCTGGCTATGGACGTCCTTCAGGCCTTCGCGGACTTCTTTGGTTGGCAACTACCCGCAACACTGCCTGCGACCACCCGCGCGACGAACGCGCAGCTCATCGAGGCTTAATTCCGATGAGCTTGTACCACCAACGTCTATAACTTCTTCTCCATGGAATGCAACTTTAAGGCTATTTTCTGGAACGTTCGTGGCCTTAACTCCGGGGCCAAACGAACGGCTGTTCACAGCGTGATTACCGCTGCCGCACCTTCCATCGTATGTCTACAAGAGACTAAACTCGCTCTCGTCACTGATTCCATCGTGCTCGACACGCTCAGCCCACTCTTTGAGGACTACTTCTTCCTCCCCGCAACCGGCACCCGTGGGGGCATCCTGCTTGCCTGGCAGTGATCGGCCATATCTCTCTCGAACCCCCTTGTAGGCACGCACCATGTTACTGCCCTTGTCACACCGTTGGCTGGAGATGGGCACTGGTGGATCACCGGGGTCTATGGGCCACAAGATGATGAGGCCAAGCTCGAGTTCCTGGCCGAGCTGCATGATGTGCGTGAATCCCACATAGGCCCTTGGCTCCTTGGCGGCGACTTCAACATGATCGTCTCGGCTGCCGAAAAGAACAATGCAAATCTCAACCATCACGTTATGAGTAGATTTCGATGCTTCATTGCCGACGAGGAGCTCTGTGATCTGTACATGCACGGCCGTCGCTACACATGGTCCAATGAGTGTGACACCCCGACCTTGGTCCGCAACGATCGCATCCTCTGCACGTCGGGTTGGGAGGTTGCCCACCCGCACTGCCTCCTACAATGCCTCTCTTCCGCAGCTTCGGATCACTGCCCGCTATTGGTCGACTGCGTGGCATGCATGGCCACCCGGGGCCAGACGCTTCCATTTCGAGAGATTCTGGCCGAAGCTTGAGGGCTTCCATGATGTGGTTTCTGAGGCTTGGACATCTGTATCGCCTGACGCCGATCCTTTCAGAAGGATCGTGACACGTCTTAAGGCCACAGCAAGACAACTTCAACGTTGGAGTGCACGATCGATTGGTAACGTCTCCCTTCTGCTCAAGGTAGCACGGGAGCTCATTGCACGCCTAGATGCAGCTCAAGATTCCAGGCCCCTCTCCCACTCCGAGACTTGGCTCCGACGGAAGCTCAAGGCCTCCTACCTTGGTCTTGCTTCCCTCGAGCGGTCTATCGCACGGCAGCCGGTGCGCCTCTCCTGGTTACGTAGCGACGACGCGGCGCTCTCCTACTACAAAGTGCATGCGGCTCACCGTCAGTAGCGCAATCTCATGACGAGCCTTCTAGTCGGTTCCAACGTGGTCACTGATCATGACGCCATGGCCGACACCGCCTTCGCCCACTTCTCCGAGGTCCTTGGCAGTGCTTCTGAGCGCGATATCACCCTTGATCTACAGGCTCTCCATGTGCCACAATTTGATTTGCTAGAGCTTGATGCGCCCTTCACCGATGAAGAGATTTGGAGCGCCGTCAAGTGCCTGCCGGCCGGCAAGGCGCCCGGCCCCGATGGCTTTACTTCCGAGTTCCTTGTTGCTTGCTGGGATACGATCAAACACGACTTCCGCGAGGCTTTCGACAAACTCTATTCCATGAATGGCAGAATCTTTCAAAAGCTCAATGTGGCCCTCCTCACCTTGCTTCCGAAGCGAGCGGACGCGAGATCGCTCTACGACTACCGGCCGATTAGTCTCATTCACATCTTCGCCAAGCTTGCCGCGAAGCTACTCTCCCTCCGACTGGCACCTCGTCTGGGATCCATGCACTAGTAGAAAAAGGCCCATTTGTCCCGGTTCCAGAGGCCCATTTGTCCCGGTTCTGGAACCGGGACTAAAGGGTCGGGACTAAAGCCCAACACCTTTAGTCCCGGTTCGCTTACGAACCGGGACAGATGTGGCTCCACGTGGCCGCTGCGGCGAGCCCAGGCAGGAGGGCCTTTAGTCCCGGTTGGTAACACCAACCGGGACCAAAGAGCATCCACGCGTCAGTAGCTCAGGAGCTGGGGTTTTTGTTTTTTCCCCCCCCCCCCCCCCCCCCGGGGGGGTTTGGGGGTTTTGTGGGGTTAATTTAGGGGTTTCATATATTGTGTTAACTAGCTAATAGCTAGAGAGAAGTGTCCTCTCTTATCTCCGTGCTTGGTCGACGCTACGTACTATACATATAGAGAGGACTCGACACGCTAGCTAGTAAGTAAATGAAGGAAACCATTAAGTACACAAGATCGTCATGAACATATACAGAGAGAAGTGATCGACCTCCTCCTTCTCCGAGAGATTGGTCGAACAACAAGTTTTCTTATATCTATCCGACGCTACTAGCTACATATATACAATATAAGATCTCTTACAATCCCTAACATCTGATGTCAAGTTCCACATGGTATTCTCTGACTGGATTGATGACGTGGTCAAGAAAGAATCCCGCCAATTCCTCTTGAATTGCTTTTATGCGATCTTGTGGTAGGAGTTCATCCCGCATCTGCCACATCTAATTTGAAGAAGGGGGTCAATACATATATATGAATGAAACTCAACACAAATGATGGTAATAAAATAAAATTGTGAATATTATTGCTTACGCACTTCATATTGTTTTTCAGAGTAGCCCCGCTTAGAGGTCGTCGCGTTGTAGATGTACTCGCAAACGTAGTATCCACAAAAATTATTCCCGCCTTCCTGCCACAACCACTTTACGAGAAATAGAGGTCAATCAAACTGATAATCAAGCATTATAAATGGTATTGATGAAACTAGTTAGAATCAATGGGAGATGCACGGAACTAGCTAGTAGTACTTACTTTCGGGTGTGTAAATCGCAGCTCCCCCGGCAGTCCCGGAGCTTCTGCGGTGAACACTTTCCAAACCCTGCGAGACAAAGAAAATAATTACTTGATATCAGGAAATGAACAAAGTTGCCGATATGGTGCGATAATGATCGATTGAACTTACTTCTGGAGCATTTCAGTCATGGCCGCATACTCCTTGGGATCTTTTCGTCTTGAGTCTAAGACGGTTACTAGTCCCTGCTCAAGCTTAATCTCTAGGAGAATAAAGTGGAAGCTGCGCACGCATGCATAACTCATCAATTACATTACTATAACCTCGAGTAATAAGGGAAACCGAATATGCAGAGACAGTAACACTCACTTGAAGTTGTAAGGAAAGAGTATTTTATCTTTGTTTTAATTTTTAAGCAACGATTGTAGCAAGTTGGCCTCAGTTTTTTTCGCATTATATTTAACCGTCCATGCATCTATGAGATTTGTGTTAATGAACCCAATATCATAGATTTGTGCATTTCTGCATTCGACGATCTTCAATCTGCATAATATAGTGAGGATAATTATATATACATGCAATGAAAGAGCTGAGCTATATATAGAGACTTAATCACAGAAGTATAGTACTTACAGACAGTAGCAAGTGATGATTATTTTATCGAGGTCCTTTTGATTGAAAAACTGGAAGAACTCCTCAAATGGAACAGACAACAGATCAATTCCAACGAGGTCGTGCTCCTCTTTAACTCTCAGCGTCAAAATATCCTTCCCAGACTTGCAGGTGTCCATGTACCACTTATGGAATCTTCGCATCATCGTTGTTAGAGGAGGATCACCAGGTCTGACAAGAGGCTTCCCGTACCGGTATTTGTGTTCGTCCACCTCCATTGTATCAAAATGTGCATCGTCGGGCAGGTAATCACCAGGATTGGTACCGGGCAGCATCCCCGGCAGATTTGCGACGATATCGCTAGACACCTTGAGCGGGGGGCACGATTGGTTTGCCTGTTCGCCGAGCTGGGGATTTTTTTTCCCACTTCTTCGTTCTTGTAACCTTTTGTCACTTGAAGTAGTTCCCGACCGGCGCGCTCCTTCCACTGCCTTTTTAAGAGCGCGGACATGGTTGTCATCCGGCGGAGGCGGTGGTGGTCGCTTCAGGTTCTCCAAAGTGCGCTTCAATTTCACCGGATCTATCTTCTCCTCCGGAGGTGGATTTTTCTTTGCAAAAAAAGTCCTTCACTTGGGCTTGACAGATCTACGCGTTTTCCTCCTCGGTCATCTCGTATGGTAACTTCTCTAGAGCCTTGAGAGATGGACCGAATATGTATTGCCTCCCGCCTCTGGCTGTACTGCTAGACGCTGGAGCAGCCGGAGCGGCTGCGGCTGTCTTTCTTCGTTGCTTACGAGGCGGATAAGGAGGCGGAGTGCTACGACACGCCAGAGCAGCCGGAGCGGCGGCGGCTGTCTTCCGCTGTTGCTGACGAGGCGGAGGAGGAGGTGGGCTGCTCGGACGCGCCGGCGCAGGCGGAGAAGGAGGCGGAGTGCCACCACGCGCCGGAGCAGCTGGAGAAGGAGGCGGAGTGCCCTGATCACTCGCCGGAGGAGGAGGCGGAGTGCCCTGACTCGCCGGAGGAGGAGGAGGAGGCGTCCAGTTCGGAAGGTTGATGAGCTCCTTCCGCCATAGACATGGAGTCTTCAGAGCAAGACCCAGCTGAGTCTCTCCTTCACCCGTAGGGTGGTCAAGCTCGAGCTCCTCAAATCCCTCTGTTATTTCGTCGACCATCACAACAGCATAGCCTTGTGGAATCGGAAGGCAGTGAAAAGTTGCGCCGGGTTCAGGAGGTACAACAGTGCTGACAGCCGCCTTGACTTTGAGGTGCTGCCATTGCGTCATAAGGTGGCAATCTTGAGCCTCCGTGATAGCATCCACGGGGTAGCTGGGATCCGTTAAGTCAGGCTGCTGAAGGATCTCGGTGGAAGCCACGCTGCTTCTCCGCTGAGATGGTGGGGTAGCTTCTGGGGTAGCTCCGGCAGGTCGCTGGCTCTGAACTAGTAGTGCTTGTTCCTCTAGCGCTCGTACCCTTGCATTCAGCTTCTGCAGTTCGGTCTGCTCCACTTTCCTCCTCCTCTCCCGGGTTTTGTAACCGCCTGCGCTGGGAAACCCAACCTTCCACGCAACGGAGCCTGCCGTGCCTCGTGTTTGTCCTAGGTGCTCAGGATTCCCGAGGGCCTGTGTGAGCTCGTCGTTCTCTCTGTCGGGAACGAACGTCCCTTGCTGCGCTGCGGCGATATACTTCTGAAGCTTCTTGACGGGTATTTCAAGTTGCTCCTTCGTCCAATGGCACTTCCCTATTTCAGGGTCCAAGGTTCCCCCAACCCCGAAGAACCAAGTCCTTGAACGGTCTGGCCAGTTCAATGTCTCTGGTTCGACCCCTTTATCAAGCAGGTCCTTCTCAGCCTTGTCCCACAATGGCCGGGCTTTGAGGTAGCCACCTGACCCCGTGCGATGGTGATGCTCCTTCTTTGCAACATTTTTCTTGTTTGTCGCTGACATCTTCTTACTCTTCTCCGATGTCTTGTGGGCCACAAATGCGGGCCAGTGATCTCTTATCTTCTCAAATCGGCCGGTGAATTCTGGAGTCTTCCCTTTGTCGACAAACATTGATTTCAACTCATTCTTCCACCTCCTGAATAGATCTGCCATCTTCTTAAGAGCATGAGCCTTGACCAATGGCTCTATAACTGGCTTATCCGGATCCTCCTCTGGCGGTAGGGTGAAATTTGCCTTCAGCGCGGTCCAAAGATCATCTTTCTGTCTATCGTTGACAAAAGACACTTGAGGGTCTTCGCTCTTAGGCTTATTCCATTGGTGGATGCTGATCGGGATCATGTCCCTAACAAGAACCCCGCACTGAGCAAAAAATGCTTCCTTGGTCCGGCTGGGTTCAATCGGTTGGCCATCGCCCTTGATTGCTGTGATCGTGAACCTTTCATCCTGGCGCAACCTTTTCTTCGGGCCTCGTCTCGTTACCGAAGTTTGGCTCGATCCGGAGGGCTAGAAAAGAAGAAAGAAGAGAGTTAATATGTGTACATACCAAAACAATTAATGCATCAATTAGCTAGTCAGCACAGGCTTAATTAATATATATACCTCGCCGGACTTTGCAACATCTCCTTCCTCCGTTCGCTCACCGGAGCAGTCATCACGGTCTCCTTCTTCCACCGGCATTCCATCACCGGAGCCATCATAATCATGTCCTTCCACCTCCATTATTCGAGCACCGGAGCCTGCTTCACCCTCTCCTTCCAGACCATCGGTGTCGTTGAGATACGACTAGACATCACCTCCGCCGAGGATTATGTCCCCCAACAACTGTTCTGCTTCGATGTCTCGGTGCTCCATAGTTTCTGCAAATATTACAACATGGCAATTAATATACAAACATGACAGATGGATATATTAGTGCAAACGTAGACCTAGCTAGCTCGACGCTTCTACGGTTTGGGGTGGCCTCGACAACGCTTCTAGGGTTTGGGGTGGCCTAGGCAACGCTTCTAGGGTTTGGGGTGGCCTCGACAACGCTTCTAGGGTTTGGGCCAGACCGCCTCTCTCATGAATGTCCGACGTCCGGACCGACAAGGGATTTAACAAAATGACGCCATTCTGGATGTGCAGAAAATGGTCCTCGACAACGCTCTTTTAACTTGATAAATTTGGGTGGCCTCAACAACTCTTCTAGGGTTTGGGGTGGCCTCGACAACGCTTTTTCAGTCCCGGTTTGGGTGGACTCCAGAGTTGGTCGGGTGAGAGGGGGTTGATCAACGTCCCCCCTCATGTCTAAGTCAATGAACAACATGAAAATTTCTAAGTGAATGAACAACTCTGAATTTTTTTACATGTACTCCTACAACATGAAAATTTATAAGTGATTGCCAAACTGTTTGCTAAAATTTTATGCTTCATTTATATGAAGATCAATTGTCCAATATAACTATGTTTGCGATATGAGGCATTGGACATTATCTAGATCACATGCCTCAAAATCAAAGGAAAAACTCCTCTCACAACTATCCGCGGTGCCCAACAATATGAAATCATTCACAAATATTGATGTTGGACTTGACTAAATATGCACTCCATAGTCCAATCAAGTATATAAGTCCGCGGTGATCAAACACATACAAGTTACAAAAATTTCTATGCTCACAAAAATATAAGCCCGAGGGGAATTGAAGTTATCGGGGTTATGTTTATACAACAAATGAACATCTCATCTCATTTCATCTCATCTGAAAAAACATAGCACATCTAAAAAAAATACATACATACATACATGGAAAAAAATTGCTATGAACAAAAAAAACATCATATATGAACATTTTCTATATCCATCCATCCATACATACATACATATATACATTGAAAAAAATGCTATGAACAAACACATCAGTAGTAATTATTTTTATAATGATTTGGCCTCAAAAAATTCTTTTATTAGTATTTTCAAACTCTAGAATGACCCTGTTGCACTAGAACTATTTCAAATAATTCTTTTCAAATGCCACAAATTTTTTGAGAAGTCCTCTGATGCCTATAGATCATTTTTATGCAAAAACCCACTTTGGTCATTTGAAACTTTTGAGCACAACTTCCATTTTTCAATTTTGGTCCAATCTTGGCATTGAACTACAACCCTATTTTTTCCTTACTATTTTTTTTTGAAAAAATTACTCCAACTTCATGACAGTACCCACACTCCATTTCACCAAAAACCTTCTGATCCATAGTTCAAATTTTTCAAATTTTGTTCAAATGAAATTTGAACCAGATTCAAATTCCTTGCTGAAAACCTATTCTAAACCACTCCAAAAATTCTGAAATTTTGCCATCACCTTTGTCTTGCATCAGTACCTCACCACAAAAAAAATCAGAAATTTGAAAAATGCCCAAAGCCATCTAGCATTTCATCAAACACCTTCTATGCACTGTTCATCATTGTAAAAAAATTCAGAAATAAAATTCAGAAAATTCAGAAGGGGGGGCTGCTGCTGCTCTTCACTGTCCACTCCTTCTCCTCTCCTTCACGGCGTTGCTGCTGCTCTTCAATGCGTCGGGGCCGGCGGCGACCATGGAGTAGTGGCAGAGCAAGGCCGAGCTCGGGGGCACGCGAAAACGGGCCCCCCCCCCCCCCCCCCCCCCCCCCCCCCCCCCCCCCCCCCCCCCCCCCCCCCCCCCCCCCCCCCCCATTCTGGCCCGTGGTTGGGTTTCTAGTCGTATTCAGGCCGTGGTGGCCCAGTAGGTGGCATTTTTTTCTCAGCGGGCTCGGGGCGGCACGCGGCGACGGGGACGAGGACGGCGGGCTCGGGGAGGCGACGGGGACGGGGACAAGGACGACGGGCTCGGGGATGCCGGCGACGAGGACGGCGGGCTCGGCGAGGCGACGATGCGGTCCGGCAGCCTGGCGGCGTTGAGGTGTTCGTCGGCGCCGTCGGGGCAGAGAGCGCAGGATCGAAGAACTGAATGGAAATTTTCACAAGTGCTGCTTATATACACTAAGCATTGGTCCCGGTTCGTGGCACCAACTGGGACCAATGCACCCTTTAGTCCCAGTTGGTGCCACCAACCGGGACCAAAGGTCTCTTTTCAGCAGCCCAAAGGGCGGGAAACAGAGACCTTTGGTCCCGGTTGGTGCCACCAACCGAGACTAAAGGGGGCATTGGTCCCGGTTCGTGCCACGAACCGGTACCAATGCACCCCTTTAGTCCCGGTTTGGTGTCACCAACCGGGACCAAAGGCCTTGTGCTGCCCGCGGCCAAAAGTTTAGTCCCACCTCGCTAGTTGAGAGGGGTGCGGAGTGGTTTACAAACCCCACTGCCGCTGCCCTCTCGAGCTCCTCTCAAATGCAGGCTTACGGGCCTAACCTGACTCTCCGCTGCCTGTGGGCCTACTGGGCCTTCTACGGGCCTGAATTCTGGCCCGTGGTTGGGTTTCTAGTCGTATTCAGGCCGTGGTGGCCCAGTAGGTGGCATTTTTTTCTCTATTTTTTCAGTTTTTTTGTTTTATTTATTTTCTTTTGTTTTTTGCTTTATTTTTTAATTCTTTTTTGCTTTTAGGTAATAAATATTATAAACTTTCTGTTAGTGCCATTAGTTTTCCAATTTGAATAGTTTAAATTTGAATTCTTTGAAATTTGTGTGAATCACTAGTTTGTGATTAACTTTACTATAAAAATAGATTTTGGAGTGATTATTTTTCCTGCTATTTAATATTACTGTGTTTTATTATTATATTCAAAAATAGTTTTTGTTATTTTAGTTTCTAACAAAAAAATATTTATGATAATTCTTTTTGCTATTAAAGTTTCTAACAAAAAAAGTTCTTTATGAAAATTCTTTTTGCTTTTAATGTTTTGAACAGAAAATACTTTGCTAATTTTAGTTGCATAAATTTTATATAATTTTAGTTTCAATAATACTAGAGGTTTATAAAAGCTTTTTAGTTGATTCCTTTTGCTAGCTATTAGAATTTCATTAAAGTTTTCTAGTTCATTCTTTTTCTATTAGAGTTTCATTAAAGTTTTCTATTTCATTCTTTTAGTTTATTATTTTTGCTATTAGAGTTTCATAAAAGTTTTCCAGTTCATTCTTTTTTATATTAGTTCATTCTTTGAGCTAAATGACCCTGAAATTGAAAAGCACTTCAGATGAACTCTGAAGAGGTTGAAAATTGGCATGGTATCATCATTTCACCCACATAGCATGTGCTAAAAAGTTGAGAGGGTTACGGCAAAAACTGGATGCACTTCGTGTACAAAATGGACAATCTCTTTCGAAGTATCAGGGTTTCGGACGAAAACTCATTTGTTACAAAGGGATTTCATTTTTTGAACTCCAGACTTTTTGTGTGTTCAAAATGAACCATTCAAAGCCACATCATCAATTTTTAACCCTTTCTGACTTCATCTGTCTTCACTTTTTCTTTGCTTGTGTCCTTTGCTTATTGCATCGTAACCATGGATATTCTTCATCGCTTAACAGGTTGCTTGGGTCAGCCTTGACTTTGAAGGGAGGAATTTGATGAAACTTTTCATAATCTTCAGACATGCCTGTCTTACCCTCCACTCCCACGATGTCTCTTTTCCCTGAAAGAACTATGTGGCACTTTGGCTCATCGTATGATGTATTCGCTTCCTTATCTTTTCTTTTTCTCGGTTTGGTAGACATGTCCTTCACATAGAAAACCTGCGCCACATCATTGGCTAGGATGAATGGTTCGTCTGTGTACCCAAGATTGTTCAGATACACTGTTGTCATTCCGTAATGTGGCTCTACCTGTACCCCGCCTCCTGACAGATTGACCCATTTGCACTTAAACAAAGGGACCTTAAAATCATGTCCGTAGTCAAGTTCCCATATGTCCACTATGTAAGCATAATATGTGTCCTTTCCCCTCTTGGTTGCTGCATCAAAGCGGACACCGCTGTTTTGGTTGGTGCTCTTTTGATCTTGGGTGATCATGTAAAATGTATTCCCATTTATCTCGTATCCTTTGTAAGTCAATACAGTCGAAGATGGTCCCCTGGACAACGAGTACAGCTCATCAGAAACAGTGTTGTCACCTCTGAGACATGTTTCCAACCAACTACCGAAAGTTCTGATGTGTTCACATGTAATCCAGTCGTCACACTGCTCCGGGTGTTTGGAGCGCAGAATGTTCTTGTGTTCATCGACATACGGGGTCACCAAGGTAGAGTTCTGTAGAACTGTGTAGTGTGCTTGAGACCAAGAATGCCCGTCCCTGCATATTATTGAGTCCCCTCCTAGCGTGCCTTTTCCAGTCAGTCTCCCCTCATACCGCGATTGAGGGAGGCCAATCTTCTTAAGGTCAGGAATGAAGTCAACACAAAACCCAATGACATCCTCTGTTTGATGGCCCATGGAGATGCTTCCTTCTGGCCTAGCGCGGTTACGGACATATTTCTTTAGGACTCCCATGAACCTCTCAAAGGGGAACATATTGTGTAGAAATACGGGGCCCAGAACGACAATCTCGTCGACTAGATGAACTAGGACGTGCGTCATGATATTGAAGAAGGATGGTGGGAACACCAGCTCGAAACTGACAAGACATTGCGCCACATCACTCCTTAGCCTTGGTATGATTTCTGGATCGATCACCTTCTGAGAGATTGCATTGAGGAATGCACATAGCTTCACAATGGCTAATCGAACGTTTTCCGGTAGAAGCCCCCTCAATGCAACCGGAAGGAGTTGCGTCATAATCACGTGGCAGTCATGAGACTTTAGGTTCTGGAACTTTTTCTCTGGCATATTTATTATTCCCTTTATATTCGACGAGAAGCCAGACGGGACCTTCATACTGAGCAGGCATTCAAAGAAGATTTCCTTCTCTTCTTTGGTAAGAGCGTAGCTGGCAGGACCTTCATACTGCTTTGGAGGCACGCCGTCTTTTTCGTGCCAACGTTGCAGGTCCTCCCGTGCCTCCGGTGTATCTTTTGTCTTTCCATACACGCCCAAGAAGCCTAGCAGGTTCACGCAAAGGTTCTTTGTCACGTGCATCACGTTGATTGAAGAGCGGACCTCTAGGTCTTTCCAGTAGGGTAGGTCCCAAAATATAGATTTCTTCTTCCACATGGGAGCGCGTCCCTCAGCGTCATTCGGAACAGATAGTCCGCCGGGACCCTTTCCAAAGATTACGTGTAAATCATTGACCATAGCAAGTATGTGATCACCGGTACGCATGACGGGCTTCTTCCGGTGATCTGCCTCGCCTTTGAAATGCTAGCCTTTCTTTCGACAGTGATGGTTGGTCGGAAGAAATCGACGATGCCCCAGGTACACATTCTTCCTACATTTGTCCAGGTATATACTTTTGGTGTCAGCTAAACAGTGCGTGCATGCGTGGTATCCCTTGTTTGTCTGTCCTGAAAGGTTACTGAGAGCAGGCCAATCATTGATGGTTACAAACAGCAACGCATGCAGGTCAAATTCCTCCTGTCTGTGCTCATCCCACACACGTACACCGTTTCTATTCCACAGCTGTAAAAGTTCTTCAACTAATGGCCTTAGGTACACATCAATGTTGTTGCCGGGTTGCTAAGGGCCTTGGATGAGTACTGGCATCATAATGAACTTTCCCTTCATGCACAGCCAAGGAGGAAGGTTATAGATACATAGAGTCACGGGCCAGGTGCTGTGATTGCTGCTCTGCTCCCCGAAAGGATTAATGCCATCCGTGCTTAAACCAAACCATACGTTCCTTGGGTCACCTGCAAACTCAGCCCGGTACTTTCTCTCGATTTTTCTCCACTGCGACCCGTCAGCGGGTGCTCTCAACTTCCCGTCTTCCTTACGGTCCTCTCTGTGCCATCGCATCAACTTGGCATGCTCTTTGTTTCTGAACAGACGTTTCAACCGTGGTATTATAGGAGCATACCACATCACCTTGGCAGGAACCCTCTTCCTGGGGGGCTCGCCGTCAACATCACCAGGGTCATCTCGTCTGATCTTATACCGCAATGCACCACATACCGGGCATGCGTTCAAATCCTCGTACGCACCGCGGTACAGGATGCAGTCATTAGGGCATGCATGTATCTTCTGCACCTCCAATCCTAGAGGGCATACGACCTTCTTTGCTGCGTACGTACTGTCGGGCAATTCGTTATCCTTTGGAAGCTTCTTCTTCAATATTTTCAGTAGCTTCTCAAATCCTTTGTCAGGCACAGCATTCTCTGCTTTCCACTGCAGCAATTCCAGTACGGTACCGAGCTTTGTGTTGCCATCTTTGCAATTGGGGTACAACCCTTTTTGGTGATCCTCTAACATGCGATCGAACTTCAGCTTCTCCTTTTCACTTTCGCACTGTCTCCTTGCATCAACAATGACCCGGCGGAGATCATCATCGGGCACATCGTCTGGTTCCTCTTGATCTTCAGCTTCCCCCGTTGCAGCATCACCTTATTCAGGGGGCACATAGTTGTCATCGTCCTCTTCTTCTTCGCTGTCTTCCATCATAACCCCTATTTCTCCGTGCCTGGTCCAAACATTATAGTGTGGCATGAAACCCTTATAAAGCAGGTGGGTGTGAAGGATTTTCCGGTCAGAGTAAGACTTCGTATTCCCACATATAGGGCATGGACAACACATAGAACCATTCTGCTTGTTTGCCTCAGCCACTTCGAGAAAATTATGCACGCCCTTAATGTACTCGGAGGTGCGTCTGTCACCGTACATCCATTGCCGGTTCATCTGCGTGCATTATATATAATTAAGTGTGTCAAAAACCATTACAAAACATCATGAATATATAAGTGACCAAATTAATAGAAGTTCATCATCACATTAAAACCAAAGTACATACATAGTTCTCATTGAACAACATATAGCTCTCCAGAGCATCTAATTAAACCATACATTATTGAAACTATGTAAAACATTTCAATACAACAACAAATGCGATCATAATCGCAACCAAGGTAACAATTGATCCAACGGCATAATGATACCAAGCCTCGGTATGAACGGCATATTTTCTATACTTTCTAATCTTGAAGCGCATTGCATCCATCTTGATCTTGTGATCATCGACGACATCCGCAACATACAACTCCAATATCATCTTCTCCTCCTCAATTTTTTTTTTCAATTTTTCCTTCAAGTAATTGTTTTCTTCTTCAACTAAATTTAACCTCTCGACAATAGGGTCGGTTGGAATTTCCGGTTCACATACCTCCTAGATAAAAAAAATCTGTCACATTGGTCGGCATAATTGTCATAAACAATAGATGAACCAAATAGTTAGAAAATATAATATATACCACATCCGAATCATAGACAGGACGAGGGCCGACGGGGCCGGATACCAAAACCATCGCACTATATAATAACAAACAATAATAAAAGTAAGAAAATTATACAAGTATCTATCTAAATCATACAAGTAAGAATTTTTTTTCTTTTAGAAAGAAGATAAGAACAAGAGGCTCACCACGGTGGTGCCGGCGACGAGATCGGCGCGGGCGATCGACGGCGGTGAAGACGGGGACGGGACGTGACGGACCGCTAAACCTAGACAAATCTTGAGGAAAATGGAGCTTGGAGGTCGAGTTTGGAGAGGAGCAAGCTTAAGTAGTGTGGCTCGGGCATTTCATCGAACACCTCATGTGCATAGGAGGTGAGCTAGAGCACCACAAAGCCCTCCCCTCGCCGGCCAGAAAAAAACAGAGCAGTGGAGTGCTCTGCTCGCGGGCGAGGGGTATATATAGGCACAACATTGGTCCCGGTTCGTGGTTGGAACCGGGACTAAAGGCCACCCTTTGGTCCCGGTTCCAGCCACGAACCGGGACCAATGGTTGTGGGCCAGGAGCGAGGCCCATTGGTCCCGGTTCGTGTCTGGAACCGGGACCAAAGGGTCCAGACGAACCGGGACCAATGCCCCACGAGGCCCGGTCGCCCCCCTGGGCGCACGAACCGGGACGTATGCCCCCAAGGGTCCCGGTTCCTGACTGAACCGGGACTAATGGGCTGGGCAGGCCTGGACCAAAGCCCTGTTCTCTACTAGTGATGGTCTCTACCAACCAAAGTGCATTCATTGCGGGACGGTGCATCCACGACAACTACATGCTAGTGCAACAGACGGCCCGTCTCCTTCACAACCTCAAGGCGCCGCGCATGCTCCTCAAGCTCGATATTGCGCGGGCCTTCGACAGCGTATCCTGGCCCTTCCTCTTCCAAGTCCTTCACCACCTCGGCTTCGGACTACGGTGGCGCGAGTGGATCTCAATACTACTATCTACGGCCTCGACGAGGGTGCTCATCAACGGACACCCAGGCCCCCGATTGATCATGCACACGGCCTGCGACAAGGCGATCCAGTCTCTCCCATGCTCTTCACACTGGTAATCGACGTCCTCAACACCATGCTGCTCCGCGCGGTGGACCTTGGCCTCCTCCATCGCTTGACTACTCGACATGCGGCTTCGAGCATATCGCTTTACGTGGACGACGTCGTCATCTTCTGCCACCCGGACAGCCATGACATCTCTGCAGTGCGCACACTCCTCCATGTCTTTGGCAAGGCATCCGGGCTCCACACCAACTTCAACAAATGCTCGGCCACCCTGATCCAGTGCACCGACGACCACATCGCCATGATCGCCTCCGAGATGCAATGCCCCGTGGCCCACTTCCCCATCACTTATCTTGGGCTGCCCCTCGCCGTCCGCAAGGCCAATTCGACGAGCTTGCAGCCGATCATCGACAAACTCGGCCACAAGTTATCCACATGGCGGGCTTCCATGCTCTCCAGGGGAGATCGCCTTTCCCTTGTGCGCCACGTCCTCTGCGCCATCCCCACGCATTTCCTCACGGCCATCGCCTTCAACAAAACGGCCATCAAGAAGGTGAATCGGATCATCCGCGGATTCCTCTGGGCAGGCCACAAGGAGGCCAATGGGGGCCAATGTCGCGTCAACTGGCAGCGTGTGTCCCGCCCCATTTCTCTCGGTGGGCTTGGCATCCGGGACATCTACCATCCGGGCATATCTCTGCGTTCGGTATATACTTTCGGTGTCAGCTAAACAGTGCGTGCATGCGTGGTATCCCTTGTTTGTCTGTCCTGAAAGGTTACTGAGAGCAGGCCAATCATTGATGGTTACAAACTGCAACGCATGCAGGTCAAATTCCTCCTGTCTGTGCTCATCCCACACACGTACACCGTTTCCATTCCACAGCTGTAAAAGTTCTTCAACCAATGGCCTTAGGTACACATCAATGTCGTTGCCGGGTTGCTTAGGGCCTTGGATGAGTACTGGCATCATAATGAACTTCCGCTTCATGCACAGCCAAGGAGGAAGGTTATAGATACATATAGTCATGGGCCAGGTGCTGTGATTGCTGCTCTGCTCCCCGAAAGGATTAATGCCATCCGCGCTTAAACCAAACCATACGTTCCTTGGGTCACCTGCAAACTCAGCCCGGTACTTTCTCTCGATTTTTCTCCACTGCGACCCGTCAGCGGGTGCTCTCAACTTCCCGTCTTTCTTACGGTCCTCTCTGTGCCATCGCATCAACTTGGCATGCTCTTTGTTTCTGAACAGACGTTTCAACCGTGGTATTATAGGAGCATACCACATCACCTTGGCAGGAACCCTCTTCCTGGGGGGCTTGCCGTCAACATGACCAGGGTCATCTCGTCTGATCTTATACCGCAATGCACCGCATACCGGGCATGTGTTCAAATCCTCGTACGCACCGCGGTACAGGATGCAGTCATTAGGGCATGCATGTATCTTCTGCACCTCCAATCCTAGAAGGCATACGACCTTCTTTGCTGCGTACGTACTATCGGGCAATTCGTTATCCTTTGGAAGCTTCTTCTTCAATATTTTCAGTAGCTTCTCAAATCCTTTGTCAGGCACAACATTCTCTGCCTTCCACTGCAGCAATTCCCCCCCCCCCCCCCCCCCCCCCCCCCCCCCCCCCCCCCCCCCCCCCCCCCCCCCCCCCCCCCCCCCCCCCCCCCCCCCCCCCCCCCCCCCCCCCCCCCCCCCCCCCCCCCCCCCCCCCCCCCCCCCCCCCCCCCCCCCCCCCCCCCCCCCCCCCCCCCCCCCCCCCCCCCCCCCCCCCCCCCCCCCCCCCCCCCCCCCCCCCCCCCCCCCCCCCCCCCCCCCCCCCCCCCCCCCCCCCCCCCCCCCCCCCCCCCCCCCCCCCCCCCCCCCCCCCCCCCCCCCCCCCCCCCCCCCCCCCCCCCCCCCCCCCCCCCCCCCCCCCCCCCCCCCCCCCCCCCCCCCCCCCCCCCCCCCCCCCCCCCCCCCCCCCCCCCCCCCCCCCCCCCCCCCCCCCCCCCCCCCCCCCCCCCCCCCCCCCCCCCCCCCCCCCCCCCCCCCCCCCCCCCCCCCCCCCCCCCCCCCCCCCCCCCCCCCCCCCCCCCCCCCCCCCCCCCCCCCCCCCCCCCCCCCCCCCCCCCCCCCCCCCCCCCCCCCCCCCCCCCCCCCCCCCCCCCCCCCCCCCCCCCCCCCCCCCCCCCCCCCCCCCCCCCCCCCCCCCCCCCCCCCCCCCCCCCCCCCCCCCCCCCCCCCCCCCCCCCCCCCCCCCCCCCCCCCCCCCCCCCCCCCCCCCCCCCCCCCCCCCCCCCCCCCCCCCCCCCCCCCCCCCCCCCCCCCCCCCCCCCCCCCCCCCCCCCCCCCCCCCCCCCCCCCCCCCCCCCCCCCCCCCCCCCCCCCCCCCCCCCCCCCCCCCCCCCCCCCCCCCCCCCCCCCCCCCCCCCCCCCCCCCCCCCCCCCCCCCCCCCCCCCCCCCCCCCCCCCCCCCCCCCCCCCCCCCCCCCCCCCCCCCCCCCCCCCCCCCCCCCCCCCCCCCCCCCCCCCCCCCCCCCCCCCCCCCCCCCCCCCCCCCCCCCCCCCCCCCCCCCCCCCCCCCCCCCCCCCCCCCCCCCCCCCCCCCCCCCCCCCCCCCCCCCCCCCCCCCCCCCCCCCCCCCCCCCCCCCCCCCCCCCCCCCCCCCCCCCCCCCCCCCCCCCCCCCCCCCCCCCCCCCCCCCCCCCCCCCCCCCCCCCCCCCCCCCCCCCCCCCCCCCCCCCCCCCCAGAAAGCTTAAGTAGTGTGGCTCGGGCATTTCATCGAACACCTCATGTGCATAGGAGGTGAGCTAGAGCACCACAAAGCCCTCCCCTCGCCGGCCAGAAAAAAATAGAGCAGTGGAGTGCTCTGCTCGCGGGCGAGGGGTATATATAGGCACAACATTGGTCCCGGTTCGTGGCTGGAACCGGGACCAAAGGCCACCCTTTGGTCCCGGTTCCAGCCACGAACCGGGACCAATGGTTGTGGGCCAGGAGCGAGGCCCATTGGTCCCGGTTCGTGTCTGGAACCGGGACCAAACTGTCTAGACGAACCGGGACCAATGCCCCACGAGGCCCGGCCGGCCCCCTGGGCGCACGAACCGGGACGTATGCCCCCATGGGTCCCGGTTCCTGACTGAACCGGGACTAATGGGCTGGGCAGGCCTGGACCAAAGCCCTGTTTTCTACTAGTGATGGTCTCTACCAACCAAAGCGCATTCATTGCGGGACGGTGCATCCACGACAACTACATGCTAGTGCAACAGACGGCCCGTCTCCTTCACAACCTCAAGGCGCCGCGCATGCTCCGCAAGCTCGATATTGCGCGGGCCTTCGACAGTGTATCCTGGCCCTTCCTCTTCCAAGTCCTTCACCACCTCGGCTTCGGACTACGGTGGCGTGAGTGGATCTCAATACTACTATCTACGGCCTCGACGTGGGTGCTCATCAACGGACACCCAGGCCCCCCGATTGATCATGCACACGGCCTGCGACAAGGCGATCCAGTCTCTCCCATGCTCTTCACGCTGGTAATCGACGTCCTCAACACCATGCTGCTCCGCGCGGTGGACCTCGGCCTCCTCCATCGCTTGACTACTCGGCATGGGGCTTCGAGCATAGTGCTTTACGTGGACGACGTCGTCATCTTCTGCCACCCGGACAGCCATGACATCTCTGCAGTGCGCACACTCCTCCATGTCTTTGGCAAGGCATCTGGGCTCCACACCAACTTCAACAAATGCTCGGCCACCCCGGTCCAGTGCACTGACGACCACATCGCCATGATCGCCTCCGAGATGCAATGCCCTGTGCCCACTTCCCCATCACTTATCTTGGGCTGCCCCTCGCCGTCCGCAAGGCCAATTCGACGAGCTTGCAGCCGATCATCGACAAACTCAGCCGCAAGTTATCCACATGGCGGGCTTCCATGCTCTCCAGGGGAGATCGCCTTTCCCTTGTGCGCCACGTCCTCTGCGCTATCCCCACGCATTTCCTCACGGCCATCGCCTTCAACAAAACGGCCATCAAGAAGGTGAATCGGATCATCCGCGGATTCCTCTGGGAAGGCCAGAAGGAGGCCAATGGGGGCCAATGTCGCGTCAACTGGCAGCGTGTGTCCCACCCCATTTCTCTCGGTGGGCTTGGTATCCGGGACATCTACCGTCCGGGCATATCTCTGCGTGTCCGATGGCTCTGGCTCCAACGCACGGACCCCTCCCGGCCATGGAGTCACCTTCCCATACCTCACGACGCCGATGTGAGTGCCATCTTCCGCGCCTCCACAAGCTGGCAGCTAGGCTCGGGCGACAACTGCAGATTCTGGACCGACCACTGGATCAATGGTAGATCCGTGGCCGAGATCGCCCCTCTCGTCTACGCACTCGTCCCGCGCCGCCAACGCAAGGATCGCACCGTGCGCGATGGTCTTCATCTACGCTCTTGGGTACAGGACATTCGAGGAGCACTTGGTCCGGCGGCCATGGTGTAATATGTCGACCTTTGGCGTCAAGTGCGCCACACATCCCTCTCCACCACGCCAGACGTACTCACATGGTGCTGGACTGCATCCGCCACTTACTCGGCGAGCTCCTGTTATAAGGCGTTATTCATTGGTGCGTACGAGGACCCCCATTGGCGTCTCACCTGGCGGCCCTGGGCGCCTCTCCGCGTCAAGTTCTTCCTCTAGCTGGCCATGCAAGACCGTTGTTGGACCGCGGAACGACTCGCCCGCCACGGCTTGCCACATGAGGACGCATGTGCGCTATGCGATCAAGACTCCGAGACCATGCACCACCTCCTTGTTGCTTGCTCGTTCTCCCGTCAGGTTTGGCATGAGATCCTTGGGTGGGCTCGCATGGCCATCGACTTACCAACCGCTGACAACCACTTCCAAGACTGGTGGTGCTCCTGCCTTGGCCTAACGCCGGCCCCCATGCGCAAAGGTCTGTCCTCCCTCATCATCCTCACGGTGTGGTGGCTCTGGAAACACCGCAATGCATGCGTCTTCGATGGAGCTGCTCCTTCGCTCACCCTCATCACCAACACCATCAAGGACGAGGCGCGCCTATGGGCCAAGGCGGGCGCCAAAGGGCTACACAACATCATCCCCGGCGCGTAGTTGCTAGTCTAGGCATTTAGGGCTGAGCAGACCCTTGTTCTAGTTTGCTCCTACGCTTGTACACCATGCCTTGTGCGTACATGGCCTTGTAAGCGTTGTAACCTCATGCTTTTATTCTCCTTCTATCAATGAAAAGATACGCAGCTTGCGTATTCGCGAAAAAAGATTGAGTAAAACTTACAAGTTTCAGATTTAGGAGCAAATGTAAAACTCAGATTGTAAACTGATTTGAATGGCTCTCCGTTCCCCACAAATATGGTCGAAGAGGCATAGAACAAGGCATAATCCAATTTGTCGCAGGGGTTTCCCATGCCAACCCATAGTTTTGTTTGGGTCTTTCCGTTCGAACCGAAGACATACTTTACTCCAGTGGTCTTGTCCGTGCCCTCACATAAGACATGTCGTCCCTGAGCTTTTAGTTCCAGGCGAGATTCAGAGACAGGTTTGCTCTATTATGCTTGCAGATTTGATTGTGAGAATTACAAGATTACAATGGTTTGTGAATGGGTTTGTCTGAGGCCAGGTACAAGACTTACGCATGTTCTTGTGGCCTTGTGGGTGCCGCTGTCTACTTCTGGCCATCATCCGATCCAACAAAAATTCATGGCCAGCCAACTGCAAACATTGATGAGGCCATGCAAAGTGCTGCAACTAAATGTTTGGAACATCTTGCAGGCACCATGGAGTTTGAGTTTGATTGCCCACAAGTAAAAAAATATGAAGGACGAGATGAAACTACTCTCGGGCAATATCAAGTTGCAGTCGATTATCTGCTTTCAGGTTCTTCTCCTATTGTGAGTGACGTGGCCTGTGATTTTTATGGTGTTAGTCAAGAAGCCGAGAACCTCACCCACATTTCTCTGATGGCAACTGATGCGATCCGGACCATAGGCATCTATCCATATGATGCAGATTCTGACTGCTCTGAGTATGACGAGTTCCTTGGTTACTGCCCATCTGATTATACTGAGGACGATTGCAGTGCAAGCTGCTTCGATGATGAAGATTTCCTCTACGACGAGAATGATTAATCATTCGGCCACAAGAAGAAATTGAGGCTCTTTTGGCTTATCAGCAAGCTTTGCTCAAGCATCATACTTGGCTTGAATGTCTCTATGAGGGTGTTCTGAATTAGTGCAGTGCGCATCTGTCCAGCCTTATTGTATATTATTTGTAATTAGTATAATATGAACAAGTGTATCTATTCTGCTTCTTCTGCTTGACACTAAGGTCGGTTCTGTGTTTCTCTTGTAGTGTGTATCAGTTAAGTGTTGGATCCAGTGTTATGTAGCTGTTCTGCTTCTACAATAGGGTCAGTTCGGTATTTCCTTTGCCGTTTTTCTCCTGTGCCAATGCAGTAAAAGGCCTTCTACACCATGAGATTTCTTTTAGGTGAACCTTTTTTAGTTATATTGTTAAGCGTGGTCCTAAACAAAGACGGTTTCGAATCATATATTACAAAGGAAAAAAGAAGATGCGGCTAAACATGCTAAGACCCGGCACCACGCACCAGTATGTTCTATTCTTGGCCTTGGATGCAAAACTTTGCAACCTTACGTCAACCGAACGTGGCCTCTTTGCTCCCCTCCCCCCTTAAGGCCTCGTTTGGTTGCTGCGGATCCCCAGGGATCCAGGCTTTTATCCGGGGGTGAAGCCCACGCAGAAATTGTCCCCGGGAGAAACAAGCCCAACATTTGGATGCCCCAGTCCACGGGGCATGCCGGCCCTAACGGCAGAAATCACATATTTGACCTGAGGACGAAATCAAATCACGATCTGACCTGGTCTTGAAAAAATTTCACATAACAGACCGTTTTCTGTGGCGCCCGACAGACGGGCGCTGCATTGCACTATGCAGCGCCGTTGTCTTAGGCGTCGCATGTCCGGCCAGCGTGGCAGCCTGGGGCCAGGGGCGGCCCCACAGCCAGCCGTGCAGCGCCCAATGCATAGGCGCCACACTTTTAATGTGCAGCGCCTAGCGCTTAGGCGCTGCACAGTGACTTAAGCGCATCGGCCCAGCCCGACCATGCAGTTCTTCCCCCTCTCCAGGAAGTTGCTCTCTGGACAGAGAGCAGCGGCGGCGGCGCCCCCATCGGATCCCCCCCCCCCCCCCCCCCCCCCCCCCCCCCCCCCCCCCCCCCCCCCCCCCCCCCCCCCCCCCCCCCCCCCCCCCCCCCCCCCCCCCCCCCCCCCCCCCCCCCCCCCCCCCCCCCCCCCCCCCCCCCCCCCCCCCCCCCCCCCCCCCCCCCCCCCCCCCCCCCCCCCCCCCCCCCCCCCCCCCCCCCCCCCCCCCCCCCCCCCCCCCCCCCCCCCCCCCCCCCCCCCCCCCCCCCCCCCCCCCCCCCCCCCCCCCCCCCCCCCCCCCCCCCCCCCCCCCCCCCCCCCCCCCCCCCCCCCCCCCCCCCCCCCCCCCCCCCCCCCCCCCCCCCCCCCCCCCCCCCCCCCCCCCCCCCCCCCCCCCCCCCCCCCCCCCCCCCCCCCCCCCCCCCCCCCCCCCCCCCCCCCCCCCCCCCCCCCCCCCCCCCCCCCCCCCCCCCCCCCCCCCCCCCCCCCCCCCCCCCCCCCCCCCCCCCCCCCCCCCCCCTATTGTTTGAACTTTGTAAGGATGGTTTGGCTTCTCGACAATGCCTACGACACACGACACCGGGCCTACATGATGCGCGAGAAGGAGATGGTAATAATGAGTAATCTAAATATTTTACAAATTTGCCTTTAGTTGAAATTGACATGCCCTAAGATTTGTCATTACTTGTTTTTTTGCAGAAGCTTGAACCTCTGAAGATTCGGTATCACGGGGTCTCTGGTCCTGCCATGCCCTACGATGAGCGGTACACACCGTACATCCAGCAGACAGGACTCCTCCCGTGGATTCAGTTGGTCAGCCAGTCCACGCCGAACCTCAACGCTCCACTAGTGTCCTCTCTTGCTGATCGGTGGAGGCCGGAGACGCACAGTTTCCATCTTCGGACTGGGGAGATGACCGTGACGCTCGAGGATGTCGCCTTGATCACCGGGCTTCCTATCAAGGGGAGGCCTCTATGTATGAGCACCAATTCTGATGGGTGGCGCGAGCAGATGATTGCTCTTATCGGTATGGCTCCTACCGAGGCTGAGACTGATGTAGAGGAGGGAGAAGAGAAGAAGAAGAAGGAAAGGAAAGCAGCCGGAGCTGCTTTCACGTGGATTCAAAATAACTTTGCGACGTGCCCTGCGGATGCCACTGATGATGTGATCCAGACACATGCTCGTGTCTATATGTGGTACGTTGTCTCGAGGACTTTGTTTCCTGACTCCACGGGCAAGAACGCTCCCTGGATGTGGCTGAAGGCGTTGACCATCTTCGATAGCGGATAGAGCTGGGGTTCAGCGAGTCTTGCCTACTTGTACCGACAGGTAGTTGGTTTGTTTTGCTATCAAGTCATTTCTTCATTAGCAATGCAACCTTGCTATCAAGTTAACATTGTTTTCTTTCATATGCAGCTGGACGATGCGTGTTGCAGGATCACAGATGGCGCAGGCATTGGTGGTAATATGCTTCTACTTTCTGTATGGAGCTGGGAGCGTCTGCCTGTTGGACGCCCGAAGAGCGTAAAGTTTAATCCTTGGGATGAAGATGACGAATTACAGCGCCCCACTTGGGCTTACAAGTGGGATGTGGTATCCGAGATGACGAACGATGTCAATCTCATGTACCAAAAGTACATTGCCGAGTTGGACACGATTACGCCCGAGCAGGTAACAAGGACATTACTTCAGTCATTTGTCATGCTTGCCTGAAAAATAGCCATCAATGTTGCGTTGTTGCCCTATTTCATAGGTGGTATGGCAGCCATATGGCGCCAATGACAGAATTGGGTACACCGCGGAGTTTGCCATCAACCCGATGTGCTTGCGGGATAGGGATCTCTGGCTTATGCGGTGCCCACTAATATGCAACTGGGCTGTTGAGTTTCATTTGCCACATCGCGTGTATCATCAGTTTGGTCTGTTCCAGCCTCACCCGCCGGAATGGGTGGACACGGACAAAGCACTTCATAGGTAAGAGAGCGTGAACCGTTTTGACTAAGCATCGCCACTCCTTCTTGATTATGCTAATGTTTGGTTTTGTACCATGCAGGTTGGACAGGAGATAGTAGCGGAAGATAAAGGACTGGGACAAGCATCATGCATCGTATGTTACCCGTTTCCATATTAGTGTGGAGCAAGCTCATAACAATGCACACGGCCAGCTTCGTGAGCATTGCTCACTTGCTTTCGATAACTACCTACGATGGTTTCTTGAAAATGCTCGAGTCGAGATATGCCCGCCGGCATACAACGATGATATTCTTGAAGAGCCCGTAAACTTTGAGGATGTATCGAAGCGGTGGTACAACAAAGATGTTAGGGAAGGGCAAGGAGTCCCTACTGTTTCGATGATTAACTATGTGGTAAAGTGTTCCCTTCTTTACTTTCCCGTTGGCCGTATTACACATGTTTGAATGGCTAACGTGTTACTTCCTTCTCATCCGCAGCGCGACTAGATCAAGAAATCAGCTGATGAAAGCCAGTCTATTCTTGAGAAGACACCGGTTGGAGATGGCAATGATGAAGGTCCACTACGAAAATTTCTGAAGGTACATATCGCACTCAGGTGTGTCCATGTTACATATCTTGCGGAGTTTGGTATCTTATACACTTGTTCATGTTACAGCGTCAAGCTCAGAAGTTAAGGCGGTTATCGAACCTTCTCGGTTGCCGTGACCCAGAATATGATGAACCATCTGCCTCTAGGTCTGGTACACCATCAGACCCCTTATCTCACAATCAGGGGGACGATGTGAGTTCCTCGTATGCTTATCCTTATGATGAAGGTGCGGTCACCCAAGAGGTATGACTAATCCTTTAGATGTGATTCTCACTTGATTATGACGCCGGTCTTTACCATATTGTTTGATTGTGTGATAGGGCCATGAGCTTGATGATGACATGACTTTGGCGGACGCTCAAGTTCGGTCCGCATATATGTTGAAGCCTAGGCAGCCCATATGCCGGTACACGCCCACCGACTTTGACAATAGAGGCAACCCAAAGGTGGTCGTAGGGACCTCGCGGATGGCTAGCTTGGATGATGAGGCGGAGGAGGAAGTGGAGGAAGAGGAGGCTCGTCCTAACAAGAAGAAGAAGAAGATTGCCTCCAGGCATGGCACCAGGAACACGCGCGGAAAGCATTAGTGCTTGTGTTTTTTACTATGGAAAGCATTAGTGAACTCTTACTAGTGTGGTACTTGTGTTTGCGAACTTGTAGTAATGTTGAATTGTCCTAAATGATGTGATGTTCAAGTTATTAGTTCTCTTTGTTCAGTCTATGCAGTTTACAGCACTACATTCATACTTGTGAGTTCAGTTTAGTTTGCTGCACATCTGTTTCTGCAGTTTAGTTTGCTGCACATCTGGCTGTGCATCCAAAGAGCCACAGAAGCTTTGCAGAAGTGACCATACCCGAAAATTGCCAAGTCAGTGTGCAGCGCCCAAGAGTCAGGCGCTGCACTATACTGTGTGACGCCTCACCCTTGGGTGCTGCACTGTATAATGCAGCGCCTGTGGTCTGGGCGCTGCACTGCTGTTTACTGCAAAAACAGAGTTGACAGCAATTTCAAAAACACAATTTTTATGCCGATGAGTTCATCACTTAAGACAATTCAAACATTACTACAACATAGTTCACGACACATTCATTACAAATGACAAATTTGCCTAGTACGACATAGTTGACTACAAATGGCATCTTGCCCTAGAAGAAAGTTCATGACAAATACGGCATGGATACATCCGGTTTCATGACGAGTGCACCGAAGCGAAGTTCCTACTGAGTAGAGCGAGGCCATTTCCCCTTCTTGTCACGTGCCGAGTCCTCCTCTTGCGCCTCGCGAGCCTTTGCAAGCTTTCTTGCCCTCTCCTCCTCATGAGCAAGTTTCGCTTGGCATGCCCTCTCCTCCTCTCGTTTCTTCCACTCCATCCTCTCCTTCTGACGACGCTCTTCCTCCAAGCCTCTTCGAAACGATTCTTCGAACCACCGTTGCCGCCTAAGACAATCTTGATATTGGTCCTTTTGGACATCTTCTGGCACTTCATGATCTATCCACGTGAAGTACTTGCATAGAGGAGGCGGTGACTGCATACAAATTTTTTGTTAGTGTTGACACACATTTGAGAGTAACATTTTACTTCTCGAGCTTACCGGTGGTTGGTCATAGGCGTTAGTTGGAAGTGCACGGTCATAAGCATAGTTCGGGCATACAAAATATCTCCGCCCTTCCGTCCATGATTTCTTTCGGTCGGTGGACACCTTCACCTTGCAAACATCTCCACACCAACATGGCGGGATGTTGACATCTTTCTCCTTCACCTTGTCCAAAGATGCGTCCTCCCACTTGTTCGGCATGTCTTCTTGGTTAGCACACGGTGGCCTCGTCATGGAACCGGATGAAGCCATGCCTACAAAACCGAGAATTCTTGGTTAACCCTAACCCCCACTTAACAATAACCACAACCCTAACCCCCCCCCCCCCCCCCCCCCCCCCCCCCCCCCCCCCCCCCCCCCCCCCCCCCCCCCCCCCCCCCCCCCCCCCCCCCCCCCCCCCCCCCCCCCCCCCCCCCCCCCCCCCCCCCCCCCCCCCCCCCCCCCCCCCCCCCCCCCCCCCCCCCCCCCCCCCCCCCCCCCCCCCCCCCCCCCCCCCCCCCCCCCCCCCCCCCCCCCCCCCCCCCCCCCCCCCCCCCCCCCCCCCCCCCCCCCCCCCCCCCCCCCCCCCCCCCCCCCCCCCCCCCCCCCCCCCCCCCCCCCCCCCCCCCCCCCCCCCCCCCCCCCCCCCCCCCCCCCCCCCCCCCCCCCCCCCCCCCCCCCCCCCCCCCCCCCCCCCCCCCCCCCCCCCCCCCCCCCCCCCCCCCCCCCCCCCCCCCCCCCCCCCCCCCCCCCCCCCCCCCCCCCCCCCCCCCCCCCCCCCCCCCCCCCCCCCCCCCCCCCCCCCCCCCCCCCCCCCCCCCCCCCCCCCCCCCCCCCCCCTTTAGGCAAGAGGGCAAACGAATAACAAGGTTTGACTCGGAACGGTCAACGAAAGCAAGGGGGACACGGCAACTACGAGCGGATGCAAGTTTTAAAAACAATGACGGCAACGAAGTGCCGATGCAATGCGGATGATGCAAAGATGAAATGCAACAAACAAATAAATACACACAACGACGACGAAAAACATGGAAGGCGTGTGAAGCGTCGGTCTTGGGGCGTTACAGGGGAACCCTCACCGGTGGCCATGTTCATCATCCCGGCGATCTCCATGTAGAGGAGGGAGTAGTTCACCCTCGGGGCTGAGGGTATGTACCAGTAGCTATGTGTTCGATCTCTCTCTCTCTCTCTCTCTCTCTCTCTCTCTCTCTCGTGTTCTTGATTTGGCACGATCTTGATGTATCGCGAGCTTTGCTATTATACTTGGATCTTATGTTGCTTCTCCCCCTCTACTCTCTTGTAATGGATTGAGTTTTCCCTTTGAAGTAATCTTATCAGATTGAGTCTTTAATGATTTGAGAACAGTTGATGTATGTGTTGCCGTGCGTAGCTGTGGTGACAATGGGATATCACGTGATTCACTTGATGTATGTTTTGGTGATCCCCCCCCCCCCCCCCCCCCCCCCCCCCCCCCCCCCCCCCCCCCCCCCCCCCCCCCCCCCCCCCCCCCCCCCCCCCCCCCCCCCCCCCCCCCCCCCCCCCCCCCCCCCCCCCCCCCCCCCCCCCCCCCCCCCCCCCCCCCCCCCCCCCCCCCCCCCCCCCCCCCCCCCCCCCCCCCCCCCCCCCCCCCCCCCCCCCCCCCCCCCCCCCCCCCCCCCCCCCCCCCCCCCCCCCCCCCCCCCCCCCCCCCCCCCCCCCCCCCCCCCCCCCCCCCCCCCCCCCCCCCCCCCCCCCCCCCCCCCCCCCCCCCCCCCCCCCCCCCCCCCCCCCCCCCCCCCCCCCCCCCCCCCCCCCCCCCCCCCCCCCCCCCCCCCCCCCCCCCCCCCCCCCCCCCCCCCCCCCCCCCCCCCCCCCCCCCCCCCCCCCCCCCCCCCCCCCCCCCCCCCCCCCCCCCCCCCCCCCCCCCCCCCCCCCCCCCCCCCCCCCCCCCCCCCCCCCCCCCCCCCCCCCCCCCCCCCCCCCCCCCCCCCCCCCCCCCCCCCCCCCCCCCCCCCCCCCCCCCCCCCCCCCCCCCCCCCCCCCCCCCCCCCCCCCCCCCCCCCCCCCCCCCCCCCCCCCCCCCCCCCCCCCCCCCCCCCCCCCCCCCCCCCCCCCCCCCCCCCCCCCCCCCCCCCCCCCCCCCCCCCCCCCCCCCCCCCCCCCCCCCCCCCCCCCCCCCCCCCCCCCCCCCCCCCCCCCCCCCCCCCCCCCCCCCCCCCCCCCCCCCCCCCCCCCCCCCCCCCCCCCCCCCCCCCCCCCCCCCCCCCCCCCCCCCCCCCCCCCCCCCCCCCCCCCCCCCCCCCCCCCCCCCCCCCCCCCCCCCCCCCCCCCCCCCCCCCCCCCCCCCCCCCCCCCCCCCCCCCCCCCCCCCCCCCCCCCCCCCCCCCCCCCCCCCCCCCCCCCCCCCCCCCCCCCCCCCCCCCCCCCCCCCCCCCCCCCCCCCCCCCCCCCCCCCCCCCCCCCCCCCCCCCCCCCCCCCCCCCCCCCCCCCCCCCCCCCCCCCCCCCCCCCCCCCCCCCCCCCCCCCCCCCCCCCCCCCCCCCCCCCCCCCCCCCCCCCCCCCCCCCCCCCCCCCCCCCCCCCCCCCCCCCCCCCCCCCCCCCCCCCCCCCCCCCCCCCCCCCCCCCCCCCCCCCCCCCCCCCCCCCCCCCCCCCCCCCCCCCCCCCCCCCCCCCCCCCCCCCCCCCCCCCCCCCCCCCCCCCCCCCCCCCCCCCCCCCCCCCCCCCCCCCCCCCCCCCCCCCCCCCCCCCCCCCCCCCCCCCCCCCCCCCCCCCCCCCCCCCCCCCCCCCCCCCCCCCCCCCCCCCCCCCCCCCCCCCCCCCCCCCCCCCCCCCCCCCCCCCCCCCCCCCCCCCCCCCCTCAATCTGATAAGATAACTTCAAGAGGGAAACTCAATTCATCACAAGAGAGTAGAGGGGGAGAAACATCATAAGATCCAACTATAATAGCAAAGCTCGCGATACGTCAAGATCGTGCCAGAGAGAGAACACGAGAGAGAGAGAGAGATCAAACACATAGCTACTGGTACATACCCTCAGCCCCGAGGGTGAACTACTCCCTCCTCGTCATGGATAGCGCCGGCATGATGAAGATGGCCACCGGTGAGGGATCCCCCCTCCGGCAGGGTGTCGGAACGGGCTCCCGAGAGGTTTTTGGTGGCTACAGAGGCTTGCGGCAGCGGAACTCCCGATCTATCTTGATTTTGGATGGTTTTAGGGTACGTAGGCTTATATAGGCAAAAGTAGTCGGTCGGGAGGTGCTCGAGGGGCCCACAAGATAGGGGGGCGCGCCCTACAGGGGGGCGGGCCCTCCTATCTCGTGGCTGCCTCGAGTATCTTCTGACGTGAACTCCAAGTCTCCAGGATCATATTCTTCCAAAAAATCATGTTGCCGAAGGTTTCATTCTGTTTGGACTCCGTTTGATATTCCTTTTCTTCGAAATACTGAAACAGGCAATAAAACAGCAACATGGCTGGTTCGTACTAGAATAACACCTTAAGACACAAATCAACGAAAACCCTAATGTCACCTAGATACTCCATTGTCACCTCAAGTATCCGTGGGCATGATTATATGATATGCATCACACAATCTCAGATTCGTCCAACCAACACAAAGTACTTCAAAGAGTGCCCCAAAGTTTCTACCGGAGAGTCAAGAAAACGTGTGCCAACCCCTATGCATAGGTTCATGGGCGGAACCCACAAGTTGGTCACCAGAACATACATCAAGTGGCACGTGATATCCCATTGTCACCACAGATAAGCACGACAAGACATACATCAAGTGTTCTCAAAGTAAAGACTCAATCTGATAAGATAACTTCAAGAGGGAAACTCAATTCATCACAAGAGAGTAGAGG
>JAAAWM010010689.1:0-48019 GCA_036873465.1 Thinopyrum obtusiflorum
AAAAGATATAATGGTGTATGCTCGAGGGATCAACCACGAGTAAGACAACATTATGAGCATCGTTGGTACTGATTTGATTTGACGATAGCCCACACTCAAATCAAAGGATTGATAAGACAATAGGTCCAGCAACTGAACACAGGGACCAATCGATGAAGATATCATCTTTCTTCAACACACACTACACAAGAATATCCCTTTGGAACGAACTAAGTTAGGAAAGCTTTTATCTTCCAATTCTCCAAGTTGTTGTCTAGCTTAACCAACTAGCTCCGGGATATCCAACACAGATTCTTGGAGAAAGGGTGGTTCACAAGAACCCGACTTGATCACGAGCTCAACATAGCAGTCAAGTGGACTCATCGAGTCTAGGAAGAAAAAGAAAGTTTGCAACACAATTCGACGAGATGACGTTGCGAGATTCTCGGGAAATGAACTACGATAGCAAGCTCCAAAACATGAGCTGGTTCTGCTACAAACATGTGAACACGTTGTCCCAGACAAGCATGACCACGTGGTAGTCTTATAATAAAACACTACCGAGTTCAGGTTGGGAACCATCACCGTGGATAACGAAGTCCTCGCATAAGTCATATGATTAGCTCTTATGAGGGAACTTCTTCTTCTTGAACAAATCAATCAGTGGCTTGGTGTGCTCGGGACACATATGGAATGAAGGGGGGGGGGGGGGGGGGGGGGGGGGGGGGGGGGGGGGGGGGGGGGGGGGGGGGGGGGGGGGGGGGGGGGGGAATACTTCGCACATGTGCATGACTGACTTGGGATGATTCCAGAGGAAGCAAAACTAACTTTCTCGAATTCACGGTGGCAACTTTCACCAAATGCATGTGAATTAGAGGTAGTCACTTCTTTCATCCAAACATATGCTTCATGAACGAAACACGAAGAAATGCTTACACAAGTTTCCAAGACTAGCTTGATGTCCGACAAAATCATGGAGAAGATAAGGATGTTGTCGATGGGTTGTGAAACTCACGCTTCTTCATGCTCATAGCTCCAGTTGAGACATGGGTTGTGCGGAAAGCTTGCTGAAACTGCTCCCAAGTAACATTGGCTATGGGAAAAGTGGTTGTGTAATTCTCCCACGGCAGCCCATGGGAAATTGACACAATGGCGGTGCAAGCTGGGACAAAATGCAACTGTTGGGAATGTTCCAACCATCATATCTGCCTGAGATTCAGATCCGATTGGTGATAGGATACTTCAGACTCAGCATGTCCGAAAAGAAAGTTTGCAACACAAACCAACGAGATGACGTTGTGAGATTCTCGGGAAATGAACTACGATAGCAAGCTCCAAAACATGAGCTGGTTGTGTTACATACATGTGAGCATGTTGTCCAAGACAAGCATGACCATCTAGTAGTCTTATAATAAAACACTACCGAGTTCAGATTGGAACCATCATTGAAATAACGAAGTCTTGTGCATGTCCGTCTGGGCCCTTCGGGAATAGCATTTAAACTTAGTATCCTTGAACAAATCAATCAGTGGCTTCGTGTACTAGGGATACATATAGAATGAAGGTTGCAAGTCTCCAAACCATAGAATACTTCGCACATGTGCATGACTGACTTGGGATGATTCCAGAGGAAGCAAAACTAACTTGGGGGGGGGGGGGTCCAGAGGAAGCAAAACAAACTTTCTCGAATTCACGGCGGCAACTTACATCAAATGCACATGAATCAAAGGAAGTCACTTCTTTCATCCAAACATAGGCTTCATGAATGGAACACGAAGATAATGCTTACAAAAGTTTCCAACACTAGCTTGATGTTCAACATGAATCATGGAGGAGACAAAATGCTGCTGATGGGCTCAATAGCAACTCATCGGAATTTCCATATCACTGGACTTCCACCATTATGTGAACACGGTGATAGCATTGGTCAGACCAAAAGATGTAATGGTGTATGCTCGAGGGATCAACCACGAGTAAGACAACATTACGAACATCGTTGGTTCTGATTTGACTTGATGATAGCCCATACTCAAGTCAAAGTTTTGACAAGGCAATAGATCCAACAACTGATCACGAGGACCAATCAGTGGAGATATCATCTTTCTTCAACACACACACACAAAAGATATACCTTTGAAATGAACTAAGTCAGATAAAGCTTTATCTTCGACTCCCCAAGTTGTTGTTTAGCTCAACCAACTAGTTCAGGGTATCCAACACAGAATCTTGGAGAATGGGTGGTTTGGAGGAAAACCAACATGATCTCGAACCCAACATAGCGGTCAGGTGACAACCTGGTAATACTTCCAAGAAGATATTCAGAACATCACGAACCACCGATATGTTACCAAGCTCGAGAACAATCTTGCTTTTCAGAGCAAGACAATATGATCAAATAAGCAAGGGATTGAATAATCCTAACTCATTGATCGAAGAGTGCGCCAGAAATAAGGACTAGGTAGCACAATCTATCTTAGAATGATGATTCAATAACCAACACGCTAAGAATGAGAATATTGTCCATTTACTACCAAGCAACGAGTTGCTCGGAGTATTGATTTCACACATCACAATTCACTTGTCAGCACTCCGGTTACAACAACACGAGGACCGAGGAATGAATGATGATGGTGAGAAGTATCACTGCATCAAGAATTCATAAGAGGTGGTGCAATTCTCATGACATTCTTGACATAAAGATGGTAACACTCCAAGGTAGAACAGAGCAAAGGCTGGATTGGTATTTTGATCCACGGAATACAACTACTTTGACCCAATCCTCGAAGTGGACAAGGTACTGGAGTTTGTTTCTCCTAGTCATTTCAGAATAGAATGGCTTGACAGACCACAAGAATATGAGGTATCGATGAGCATGAATGCATGACATGCTCTTGACTATCAAATGATATACGGAGATCAAGATAGGCGGAGTGGCCCCCTCGGCGGCATCTCGTCGGTGAAGAATCGCGAAAGCTGGATCCACGTGCGTGGAGGCATCGCCACCCACATCATGAGCTCGCGCGAGGAGCCCTCGGCGTGGGTTCGCGAGCCGGCAGCCCGTGCAACCTCAGCCTGGCCGCCACGGCCATGGCTCGCGCGGCGTGAGGCGCTGCCGCCTTCTCCGGGGCCTCACGCTTGGTCGTATAGAGGAAGCGGGAAGCCGGGCGGAGGCCGCTCGTACCAAGGCCGCGTCGCCTTTGGCCTCCCGCCGGCATCGCGGGGGCAGCTAAGCCTTTTCTTCGGCGGGAGCGGCCGCTGCTCCTCACGGGGGATTTTCCCTTTCTCCGCTGCGGAGAACCTCCTGATCGGCGCCATGGGTGCTAAAGCAAAGAGGAAGAAGAAGTAGCGGGCGGTGAGAAGATGGAAATGAGCAAAGGGGGCTCCGGCCTCTCCCCATTTATAGCTAGAAGGAGGCCAACCGCTGGCCTCCACGATCACACGCAATGATGATTTTCCTCTGCAGGCAGCAGAGTCTCGTCAAGTCGAACAGTTGCCGAGGCGGCGTGGGGCAGCGGAGACGCCCACGTCCCAACAATCGCCACGCATCAACCGAGGCCGCAGGTGGTTAGAGCCCATGGCGCTCCACACTTGCCCCTTGGATTCGCCTGGAAGCCAAGTTCGAGCGTGCCTTGGGCCCGGGGGCTACTGTCGGTGTCCTGGGACCGGGGGTGGCCGGACTTGTCTACCTGCGGCCCATGAGGTGGCTCCATCGGCAGCCTGGTACGGCCCAGCTTCAGGATCAACAACCCAAGACCCTCGCGAGTGGCCAAACCTCGCGAGGCGGACGACCCCAAGAACTCCTCGAGGGGCGGCCTCCTCAGGCTGGCTCCCGAGGAGCGGAGATTTCTATGCAAGGCTCACCTCACGAGGTTCAGATGACGTGAGCCATGACGATCAAGGCCAGGCGGGCACCAGCGGGCGCAGTGTACCGGTTTCCTCTTTTGCGCTAAGGAGGCAAGCACAGGCGCAGAGTCCCAAGGAATCGGCCAAAGGTTTCCATTTTGGTGCAGAAAGACCAAGACCGCCAGGACGGCAGGACGGAGGTCATCGCCGAGCCCACCACGGCGTCACGACTAGAGGCTTTTGCAGGTGAAGACTACTTTAGTCAGGATAGCATGTACTAGCTGCCCCCCTTCAAATTTGGCCATTGTGGGATCCCTTCCCGCCTTATATTTGGGAAGAGGACCAAGGCCACTATAAATAGGACATAGCCACCTCCATAGAGGCGAGGATCATTGAGATCATCCTCACACCCACCAGCTCATCGAGCACAAGAACACCTCACCTCCTGAGGCTGTTCTACCATTGTACTAGTTCATCCTCAGCCCCTTGAGGCAATCCACCACAAAGCTGGAGTAGGGTATTACACCGCAAGGTGGCCCGAACCAGGATAAACTGCTGTGTCCCTTCTACATCCAGTTCATTGAGCTAGGCAGTGAGATTAGCGAGTAGGCAGACTGGGGAGGACGAGTTCTTCGCATGCACCCCAGAGTTCGAACCTCTCAAGGGTCTGCAGAACCCTGAATCCGACAAATACAATAAGGAAATAAATAAGCAAGCAAATTACACTAGGCTATTATGGCTATTACACATATTACATACACTGGGCATCAAAGTTCGCCACCAGTGAAAATATAGGGAACAAAGCAGCATATTACATACACTTGGTCTAAATTGGCCACCATTGCAAATAAACGAGGCAGCAAAACAAGTCCATAACTGAAACAACTTCAGAAGAGCTCAAGAAACGTTATCCTGGGTATCCACCATGCTGGCAATAAGCTTAGCAAGATTATTAGGTTTCTCCTTTTTGGCACTAAAATCCTCCAACGCTTGTTGTTGCACCAGAAAGTATGCATCTGAATTCTCCAGGGACTTACTCAGTCCTTCGGCTTCTTCTTGCAGCACAGCTGATCGATGTCTTTCAGCTTGTAGCTGAGACTCAAGAAACCAAACTGATTCAGACAGTGCGTTCGAAGAGCTTGTGCCAGCGGTAGTGGCCAGTAACTCGAGCACTACATCAAGACAGGACTTTGGGTTGTCTCACTGTCTTCAAGATAGTTTTCCTTAGCTGTTTTATCAGCTTTGTTGGAGACCAACAAGGATGTCTCACTATCCTAAAACTTATCTGCATTACTTCCTTTTCCATTGCTTAATAAGGTACTCTTCCCCAATATTCTGTCAGTATTCTAAATGAAGAAACAAGCAGACACGTAGCAGGTTTAGCATGTAGTATATGAAACTTATTTCGGTGAAGCAGTTCAATAGTAAGGTGGACAGGATTAAACTACCAAGTCTTCTATTGTGAAGTAGTACATAATAAAAGCATCAAACAAACATATATCTATGTGCTATGGTCACTGAGACATGGTTCAAATCATATCAGTTCAAGACAAAGCAGCATTGAAAGAATGCAAGTGTGGGAAACTACATGGCACAACAAGATTTCAGATGGGTACCACGGGTATACATGTACAACAACACTATTGGCTCTGTTGTGATGCTAGTAATGTGCATGATACGAGAAGTCAATTGTATACACAATAGAAATTGAAATCAACAGAGCAATTTAGAAGAGCAAACCAGTTAAACAAACATGTTTAAACATACCTGTTGTGCCATTGGAGTTTCGATTGGATCCTTCAATTTAAAAATAAGTTTGTATGAGTAAATACAGTGATACAAGAGCAAAGCAGTATGCACCATAGCAATGGAATCTTAAATGAGAACATTTGTTCTTCAGGTTTAAGCACTTGTTCTACATGAACATAGTACAGTAAGACGCAGACATATAGTACTTCAAAATAAAAAAGATCTCATAGACCTTACCACATTCTTGCCTCGGGATCAGTACAGAACAAGGCGTTCCCAGTCATTGTCCCGTAAATGTGTCTCAGGAGAAAGTGAGGGAATTTGATGAGTTTCCTTGTCAGTGAAGTACTTTTTCTTCAGGTAATTCTGATACTGCCACAAAGCATTATTGAAGATAGCAGAGGTATTAGCACGGGTTACCTCATCCTGAGTTTCCAAATCGGTCCTTCTCTATAGAGAAAAATGGGAACATTTGCACTATTATAACCAGCATGGAGGTAGAATGTATGGGACAAATCAAAGTAATTGCCATGAATAACATTACTTACACATAACTCATGGACGAACACCTGCAACTGGCTTTTTCCTTCATCGTCAGTATAATATTTCCATGATGGGAAGATACGCACATAGGATTTAACAACATCAAATGCGATATATGCTAAACTACGAATGGCTAGTTGTGCTTCATCCACAGGAATAGGTGTACTAACTGGTGGAGTTGGTGTTCGCCGTGGTAGTCCTGGCGCTTTGGGCACTAGATCTGCCTTATTAACTGCTCTTGTTTGGGAGCTCTGTGGTGGAGATGGTGTTGTGTCAACTGGAACTAGGTTACTATCTGGTGTGGTTTGGGTTAGATTGTGTGAAGCTGGTTCTTTGTCCATCGAAGTAGGGGTACAATCTGCGAGAGTCTGGGTTATGTGTGCTAGGGCTGGTTCTTGTGCATGTACAACCGGGGTGCTATCTCCACCAAGAGGTAGCACTATTTTATTTGAAGACTGTGTTTTTTACTCCGCTAGATACTGCCATCACCCCCTCCAATTCAAATGGCTGATAAACAAGAAAAGTAGTTTAATATACAGACCTTGTAGGAGAGACAGATGCAATAGATAGTGTGGAAAAAACAGGGCATGAAATAGTTCACATATATATGGTTTAACTAAAAAGGATAGCATGACATAATTTCACATATGTGATGTCTATCTAAGCTCGATAGCATAGCATGACATAATTCAAAGATATGATGACTAACTAAACAGGATGGCATGAGATAACTATATGATATCTTTAGTAAATAGGTTCACATGACATAATTCACATACATGTTATCTAAGTAATCAGGATCGCATGATATAATTCACATATGTGATTTATAAACTAAGTAGATGGCATTCGCATATATGATGTCTGAACTAAGAACATGGTGTTGAACATTGTCTATATGATGTCTAAACTATGCAATGCAAGACACCATATGCATGATATGAGCAGTATAACTGTGCCAGGTTAGAGCATACACCTCGGTGAGGGAATACGACTGGTCATCTGCCTCTGAATCCATCTTTGAGGAGCTATCTGGACCCAGCAAGAGATCTGCTTTGACAGGTAGCACTGTCTACTTTGAAGACCTTGTTTTCACTCTAGATTTTTCCATCACCCACTCAAATGGCTGATTCACAGGAAGAGTAGTTGAATGTACAAACATTGTCGACAAATGGAAATGTAATGAAGAAAAAGAATGGCAAGATATAATTTAAATATATGATGCCTGGCTAAAATGGATGGCATTGCATATTTCACATATATTATGGCTGGCTAAAAAAAGATGAGATTGCATAATTCACATATATGATATAGAAACTAAACATGTGGCATTACAGAACATGTCTAAACTAAGCATATGACATATATGATGTCGAAAGTAAGCACCGCAAGGCAACACATGCATGATATGACCAACATCATCATGCCAAGTTAGAGCAAACACCTCGGGGGGTAAATAGGAGTGGTCAGCTCCTTCTGAATCCTCCTCCGAATAGATATCTTCCTCAGGATTACAATGTGGAGGAGGGGGGAGGGTTTGCCATTGCACCCACCACGGAGCGATGTCTGCATGGCATTGTATTGCCGCGCAAAATTCTTCTCTTTTTCTCTACATGTTCAGCATGATTGTGTACAATATCTGACATGCACACAAAAAAAGTGAGATTATGTAAGGAGAGCATGCAGAACTCTAGAGTGATGGTAACAACCAGTGGATAGATCCAAAAATGATGATAGCAGGCTGATGATAGCTTTAATTAATAAAAAGACAGATGATGATTGTTTTACTATTTGTTTCCCACCCAAGATGAACAGCATAGATATACCCTAGGTGAACCAGATAATAGACAGAGATACTATTCATTGTTGCCTTGATATGTGCCCCGCAAGCATTTTAAAACTCAAGTTTGAACATTAATTCCCCCCCCCCCCCCCCCCCCCCCCCCCCCCCCCCCCCCCCCCCCCCCCCCCCCCCCCCCCCCCCCCCCCCCCCCCCCCCCCCCCCCCCCCCCCCCCCCCCCCCCCCCCCCCCCCCCCCCCCCCCCCCCCCCCCCCCCCCCCCCCCCCCCCCCCCCCCCCCCCCCCCCCCCCCCCCCCCCCCCCCCCCCCCCCCCCCCCCCCCCCCCCCCCCCCCCCCCCCCCCCCCCCCCCCCCCCCCCCCCCCCCCCCCCCCCCCCCCGGTGAACAGGATGATAAAGTAGCAGGTAATATTAAGCAATGCATAACATAAGAAGAAACAAAAGAGTGCGACCTCTCTTGCGGACCCGTGTACTCCTCAGGTTCATCTGCTAAGTCGGTGATGGTGATGCAATTGCGGTGAGTGCCAGCGGCAGGCAAGGAGATCTGAGGCGGCGAAAGACGTTCAGGAGTCGTGATGTCTGGTATGGTGGTCGCTTCTATCGGTGGAGCAGCTCAGGTGAGGTGGACGACGTCACGGCAGGAGTATGACAAACCACACAAAGTTTTCTTCGACACCTATCTATAACTGGAGTAATTCTGTAAGGGCTCCTTTGGCTTGCAGGATTCTAAAAACGCAGGGATAGGAAAAACACCGGAAATGGATAGGAATGCATGTGGGAAATAGAGCATTTGTAAACACATGATATCTGTCAACTTGGGTGTTTGGTTCACGGGAACTGGAAGAGCAGAGGAATGCAAAGAAACATGGCCAAATTAAAGTGAAACCATATGAAAATGTGTACAATTAGAATGTTATTCTGCCACTAATGCACTTAGTCTTGTTTTCATGCATAGGATTTTAAAATATAGGTCCAGGTGGATGTTTTGCTCCATTCCTTTCAACCAATTGCGTGAATAATTGAATAGCAGAGGACCATAGGAAAATTTCCTATTGCTATGTTTTTCCTTCACTTTTTCCTTTGAACCAAAATAACCCTAATGGATCGACATGAATGTAGAGTAATAAGTGATGCGACAAGTGTAAAACCTCTTTGGCGTAGCCGTGTCGACCTCAGCATCATTGGGTTGGTCGCTGAAGAAGTTGCGGCAGAGGTGGCAGTCGGAGGTTTGGAGGAAGATCTGAGGCATCTGTACATGGCGTCCAGGGTACTGCTCTGTTGTGATGGATGGTTCCATCGTTGGAGCAGCTCCGGCGAGCCATAAGACGTTGAGGCTGAAGCAGTACAAGACATACATCGTTAATTTGAAGTGGGATTCTAATAGCATCTCCAATAGATGATGTAAAATACATTACCAAAAAGTGTAGATGTAAAATTTACATCACCAAAAAACACCTCACTACAACAGCGGAGGTAAAAACTGTTGACTCTGAAATTAACTGTCGAAACTGAAATTTACTGTGGAATCTGAATGTTACTGTCACAACTGAATGCACTGGTAGCAGAGAGGCACTTCACATGTAGTTTAGGCCGCTCGAGCACTAGTAGTAGAGAAATAGTGATCTAAATGAGCAGGCGATCGACAGGGAACACAGTAGCAGATAGCAGCCTGAGCAGCAGAGCGAACTAGAGCCAGAGCAGCAACTCGTGTAGCTGCAGCAACCCGTGTACCAGCATCAGCAGTGCGAGCGAGAGCAAGAGCAGAGCAGCAGCACGAGCGAGGGGACGAGCAGAGCAGCAGCGCGACCGAGCAAGAGCCGGAGCAGCAGCAGTAGCAGATAGCAGCCGTAGCAGCAGCACCTGGAGTAGCAACGCAAACTAGAGCCAGAGCACCAACTCGTGTAGCTGCAGCAGCCCGTGTACTAGCATCAACAGCGCGAGCGCGAGCAAGAACAGAGCAGCAACATGAGCGAGGGAAAGAGCAGAGCAACAACGCAACCGAGCGAGAGTCGGAGCAGCAGCAACAACAATGCGAGCGAGCGAGCGAGCGGGAGCCGGAGCAGCAGCAGCAGCGCGAGCGAGCGAGCAAGAGCCGGAGCAGCAACAACAACTCCAGCTAGTATGGCCGCCGCCACCGAGGGAACTGGGGGAGATCCGCCGTGGAGATGTCGCCAGCGATGCGGACTACGAGGTAGCCGTGCCATGGGGGAGCAGGATCGAGCACCGGTGGCGCCGGGAGGTCAAGTTAAGGCGAAGGTGCGATGCGATGAGTGTACAACCTCTTTGGTGGCACCGAGTAGGCCTCGGCTTCGTTCGAGGAGTCGGTGAGGATGTTGTGGTTCCGGTGGAGCAGGTTAAGGCGGCGCTGTGGGGATGGAGCAGCCACGATAGATGAGGCGATCGTCGGAGCAGCTCCTTGGAGGTGGAGGACAGGGCGGCTGAACCAGCGGGACGACGAGATCGACGACGAATCCTCATCCGGGGCGGTGGATGAGGGACGTCGAGCTATTGCGGTGGACGACATCGTCGGGAAGAGGCTCCGGCTGGGCGGCGGTGGGGTGGCGGGCGGCGGAGGGTGGGGTTTCATGGTTGGAGCAGAGAGGTAATGGCGGCCTAGGTTTTCGAAATGTAGGGTGTGTTCCCAAAGTACCCCCACCAATATGAACTAGCGGCCCTTTCGGCTCAGGATTAGAAGGAGGATTTCGTGTGTCGGGATTTGGCAGCCGGAGGGAGTTTTCGCGCGCGTTGTAATTTCGGGATAGCAAGGCGTGGGTTGTGAAAAGGCATGAGTTTTCGGAGCACAAACAGACAAAGCGATATCTGAATTTTCAGGATAACAAGGCGTGGGTTGAAATTTCGGGACAAGCCTAACGTGTAATAATGTATGTACCAGATCAATTCGCACTTCCCTCGATGAAAAAACAAAAACAAAAACTATTCGCACCACACAAAGGGAGTCTTGTCCCGTTTTACTGTACAAATGCTATTCAAAGCTGTGAATCCATGTTATGTCCAATTAAATTTTTAGCTACTTGTATAATGCATGTAACCTACTCATACGAACATTTTAGTGCATTCCAAATGTATATACTAGCGCTGCAATTCAAACTAAATTTGAATTTGTTTCTCTATTTGAATAAGAATCTACAATCATGATTGTTGCCAAGTTAAACCATCATTCGTATATTATCTTAACAACACACTACATGATTACTATAGAGTTACAGATGAACTATGTGTACTATATGTATGAACTCGAATTCAAAATTTTGAATACACTTGTTGTTGATTCCAAATAATAGTACATTTGAAGTACTAGCTAGATCTTCATAATCTAAACCATGTTTCATATCTACACTTTATTTATCACACAAAGTATAGTGCCCCGCCCCTACATTATGACAAGTATTTAGCCCTGAGCTGCAAAAGCCACACATTATCACGAATTAATTTTTTTACATATATTGTATGTAGTATAACTTGTTCATGACCACACACCATGCGTATCACCATTATATTCATGCATATGCATCGGTTTAAAACACTATGATCTCTTGTTCAACTATCTGAATCCACTTTTATAATGAATTATGATCTTTGTTCGTCTTTTACACCCACGCAATCCTCTTATCTTTGTAGCTAGCGCTAACTTTCGCTCATGCATGCACACGCCTGCCTCCCTCTCACCCTCCCTCGACATTCTCTCCATCGTGCAGATTCGTTATTTCTTTCTAGGTCGTTCACCCACGGTCTGTGTAGGCCTTCCAGCTCCTTCTTTACGGCACACACCGATCGATATACCTCTCTAGCCAGGCGAACCTATCACAAACACACGATTTCCCTCTTCTCTTCTCACTGTCCACGCCCCCTCTGTCTAATATGGTTCCACGCACGTGCACACTCCCGTCCCTCTTTTCATTGATCTCATACTTGCACACTCCTCCCCCTCGATATAGTCGGCCTCTTGCACCACCTCCTAGCCGCATCCCTCTCTCTCTATCTGTCTATCTGGGCCTTATTTGCTTCTAACACATGCATGCATGTATACCTACCGATCTCCCTACATATAGCTAGGTCGACTATAACTCTTTTCCCCACGCACCGATCGACGTACCTCACTAGTTATGTCTCTCCCTTTCTCCGACACATGACGATTGATCTTCCTATATAGTTACGTCTACTTACCACAGCCATATCACCCCCTAGTGATATCGCCCCCCTAAGCCATATCGTTCCCCCTCATCATCCCTGCATGCCTCCCGACCTGTCTCTCACATGCACGTGCACAGACAGGCACGCATCCCCTCTCTTATCGATATTGCAGTTGTACCCTCCGTTTGTCTAGCAGGCCTCTCCCACCATTTGTGAGAAGCAACTCCACCACCAACCTTCTGACACTCTTGCTTTGTCTCTCTCTGAACCTTATTCCTCTGCTACACATATGCATGGATGCCGATCGATCTCCCTCAATACATAGCTAGGTCTCTCTCCTTCTCCACACATATACCAGTCGATCTACCTCTCTATCCCCCCCCCCCCCCCCCCCCCCCCCCCCCCCCCCCCCCCCCCCCCCCCCCCCCCCCCCCCCCCCCCCCCCCCCCCCCCCCCCCCCCCCCCCCCCCCCCCCCCCCCCCCCCCCCCCCCCCCCCCCCCCCCCCCCCCCCCCCCCCCCCCCCCCCCCCCCCCCCCCCCCCCCCCCCCCCCCCCCCCCCCCCCCCCCCCCCCCCCCCCCCCCCCCCCCCCCCCCCCCCCCCCCCCCCCCCCCCCCCCCCCCCCCCCCCCCCCCCCCCCCCCCCCCCCCCCCCCCCCCCCCCCCCCCCCCCCCCCCCCCCCCCCCCCCCCCCCCCCCCCCCCCCCCCCCCCCCCCCCCCCCCCCCCCCCCCCCCCCCCCCCCCCCCCCCCCCCCCCCCCCCCCCCCCCCCCCCCCCCCCCCCCCCCCCCCCCCCCCCCCCCCCCCCCCCCCCCCCCCCCCCCCCCCCCCCCCCCCCCCCCCCCCCCCCCCCCCCCCCCCCCCCCCCCCCCCCCCCCCCCCCCCCCCCCCCCCCCCCCCCCCCCCCCCCCCCCCCCCCCCCCCCCCCCCCCCCCCCCCCCCCCCCCCCCCCCCCCCCCCCCCCCCCCCCCCCCCCCCCCCCCCCCCCCCCCCCAACACACACCGATAGTCGAATGTCGTAGGTTGGTATCCAAGCCACAGAGACAAAATGCACCTCTTGAGGGAGTCCTGGATTAAGGGGTCCTCGGCCGTCCAGACTACGTGACGTGGGCCGGACTGATGGGCCATGAAGATACAAGATAGAAGACTTCCTCCCGTGTCCGGATGGGACTCTCCTTTGCGTGGATGGCAAGCTTGGCGTTCGGATATGAAGATTCCTTCCTCTGTAAACTGACTCTGTACAACCCTAGAACCCTCTGGTGTCTATATAAACCGGAGGGTTTAGTCTACAGAGGCGATCATAATCATACAGGCTAGACTTCTAGGGTTTAGCCATTACGATCTCGTGGTAGATCAACTCTTGTAATCCTCATATTCATCAAGATCAATCAAGCAGGAAGTAGGGTATTACCTCCATCAAGAGGGCCCGAACCTGGGTAAACATCGTGTCCCCCATCTCCTGTTACCATCAACCTTAGACGCACAGTTCGGGACCCCCTACCCGAGATCTGCCGGTTTTGACACCGACATTGGTGCTTTCATTGAGAGTCCCACTGTGTTGTCGCCAGAAGGTTCGATGGCTCCATCCATCATCTACAACAAATGCTACCCTGAGGGAGGTTTTTCTCCCCGGCCAGATCTTCGTGTTCGGCGGCTTCGCACTGCGGGCCAACTCCCTTGGCCATCTAGAGCAGATCGAAGCTACGCCCCAGGTCACTAGATTAGTTTTGGAAATCTGGACTATGTCGCTGATACCCGAGGAGACTTCATCTTCCAAAGGTTCACGACCCCAACCTCCGCTCCGGCCTTAGATCCGGAGCGCATTGCTAGGTCCGAAGACGGGATTCCTGAGCCCGCCGAACTATCTGCGGCCACTAAGCACAGTACTGGAGAGCCGGAGGGAGAAGTGTCGCTGGCAACCATCACGAAGCCGGACTCTTCCCCGGACACTGGCTCCGAACCCTTGGAATCAGCATCGTGTGAGCTCGGCCAGGGAGTCTCCTTCCCGCCGTACTCCATGGACTCTCTTCTCACCGGCCAAACCTCGCCTTTAAGCGAGGCTCTGGACTTGATGCGATCCCTCTTCATTACAGAGGAGCAACGTCCGAACTACGCCCAGCCCGGACTAGGGGCTGAGAGCGGGGAATTTTACGTCCCACCCACCATCCACTTCATAGCCACTGTCGAGGACTTAACCGACATGCTCGATTACGGCTCCGATGACATCGACGGTATGGACGACGACGCAGGAGAAGAGCAGGCCCAAAACCCGCCATTTACCGAACACTGGACAACCACCTCTTCGTATGACATGTACATGGTGGATACACCCAAAGAGGGTAACGGCGATAACTAGAAGAATGCAATTGAGGATAAACCTCCTGAGATACAACCAAAGCGCCAACGTCAGCGGCGCCGCTCTAAATCAAGCCATGGAAAAGACAACAATACCGGCACGAGAGACAACAATACTCCGGACGATGCCGAAGACCAAGAAGAACCCGTCGAGCCAACCTCTGAACAGGACGATCGGGAAGATGGGCAAGTTAGCCCTGATGAACAGGCCGTAAACAAAGACTCAGAGGATAGTAACTATCTCCCACTCTCCGAGGACGAGGTGAGCCTCGGCGACGAAGACTTTATCGTGCCTGAGGAACCTCTCGAGCAGGAGCGCTTTAAACGCCGGCTAATAGCCACTGCAAGGAGCCTGAAAAATAAGCAGCAGCAGCTTCAAGCTGATCAAGATCTACTCAACGACAGATGGACTAATGTCCTGGCAGCCGAGGAATACGGCCTCGAGCACCCAACCAAAAGTTACCCGAAGCGTAAACTGCTACCTCAATTCGATGATGAGGCACTGGAGCCCGTACCATCAGCGTGTAACGCGGCTGACCAACCACCACGTGGCCGGGACAGAACGGCAACTCAAGCCGAACACCAACCCATACCACCTCGCCGTCAAGGTAGAGACACAATAGCTCGGGGATATACATATGACCTACGGCAGGACCTGGAAAATAGGGCAGGTCAGACCAGATCGATCTACGGATCGCGGGGGCATGCCCGAGCTACGTCGTGACTTGGCTTGATATAGAGGCGCTACACACCCCCTCTGCTTCACTGATGAAGTAATGGAGCACGAATTCCCAGAAGGGTTTAAACCCGTGAATATCGAATCATATGATGGAACAACAGACCCCGCGGTATGGATTGAGGACTTTCTTCTCCATATTCATATGGCCCGCGGTGATGATCTTCATGCCTTCAAATACCTACCACTAAAACTCAAGGGACCAGCTCGGCATTGGTTAAACAGCCTGCCAAAAAACTCTATTGGCAGCCGGGAGGACTTGGAAGACGCCTTCCGCGGCAACTTCCAAGGTACATACGTCCGACCTCCGGATGCCGATGACTTAAGTCACATAGTTCAACAGCCCGGAGAGTCAGCCAGGAAACTCTGGACTAGGTTCCTAACCAAAAAGAACCAAATTGTCGATTGTCCGGATGTCGAAGCACTCGCGGCCTTTAAACATAGCGTCCGTGATGAATGGCTCGCTCGCCACCTCGGCCAAGAAAAGCCCAAGTCCATGGAAGCTCTCACCGCACTAATGACCCACTTCTGTGCGGGAGAGGATAGCTGGCTCGCTCGTTGAAGCAATAGCACGAGCGATCCTAGCACCTCCGAAGCCAGGGATGGCAATGACAAGCCACGACGCAATAAAGACAAGCGTCGCAACCATAATGAAGGAACCCAAGACACGTCGGTCAACGCCGGATTTAGTGGCTCCAAAACCGGTCAACGGAAGAAGCCATTCAAGGCAAACAGAGATGGTCCATCCAGTCTAGACAAGATACTGGATCGGCCCTGTCAGATCCATGGCAGCCCCGACAAACCCGCCAACCACACCAACAGAAAATGTTGGGTTTTCAAACAAGCCGGCAAGCTCAATGCCGAACACAAAGGGAAGGGGCCGCCCAGTGACAGTGAAGAAGAGGAGGCTCGCGTACCGAGCACCAGTGGACAGAAGCAATTTCCCCCAAAGTAAAAACAGTAAACATGATATACGTGACACATACCTCTGAAAGGAAGCGCAAGCATGAACTACGAGACGACCACGCCATGAAGCCGGACGCCCCAAAATTCAACCCATGGGCGGCCTGCTCTATCACTTTTGATCACGAGGACCACCCAACCAGTATCCGTCTCGGAGGTTCGGCAGCTCTGGTCCTTGATCCAATTATCGGCGGATTCCATCTCACACGAGTCCTTATGGACGGCGGCAGTAGCCTCAATTTACTCTATCAAGACACTGTCTGCAAAATGGGCATCGACCCTTCAAGGATCAAGCCCACCACAACTACCCTCAAGGGAGTAATACCCGGCATAGGAGCCCACGGCACAGGCTCAATCTCACTGGAAGTCGTCTTCGGTTCACCGAAAAACTTCCGATGCGAAGACTTGATCTTCGATATTGTCCCATTCCGCATTGGCTACCACGCACTGCTCGGGTGGACTGCTTTTGCTCGTTTCAATGCGGTCCCAAACAACGCCTATCTAAAGCTTAAGATGCCCAGCCCACGCGGCACCATAACGGTCAACAGAAACAAGGAATGCTCCCTCCGTACTGAGGGGCACACTGTGGCAATCACAGTCGAAGTACAAAGCGGCCTCCTCAAGCCGCATATCTGATCGGTCATTAAACCACCAGCCTCTACTGCATAGGACCGGTCAATTTTAGAGCTGGATTAGCAGCTCTGCCTCCGTCGTTCGCCTCTTACACCCGCGGATTTTGCACCGCGCATACATAATTATGCACTCAAAATACATTGGTAATCGGCGGAGGCACAATACGGACAGGCCTACAAAGCGGTTCGCCCGGACCTTAGCCCTTTCTCCTTTTTCTAACTATTTTCTTACCTTTTTGTCACAGGTGAATCAATACCTGTCCGTCCTCTGGACCTGAAAGGACTCTTTATGAGCCCAGCTTTCCTACAAATAACCAGGGATTGCTCCCTCTAAGGAAGCCTTTTCGCGGAAGCACAGGCAGCGCAGACGTGCGACAGGAGGTCCAAATGATTTTTTGTAGACCAAAAAATCTATTTGAAACCTGTACAAAGCCTTTTTTCCTCAGCCCTCGACCCCTGGCACGTAAAATGGCCTGGGTGGTGGTGTCATAATCTGAAAGATTACATTCGACGTATCAATCAGATTTTAGTGAACATAATCCGTCTTTACTATTTGCTTTTCCGCATACAAACATACCTTGCTTTTTCGGTTGTTTCACGCAGACACCTCGGCACAAATCGCCAGGGGCTTGATACGGCAACATATGGGTTGCCAAAAGAAAAAAAAAGTCCGAACAGCTCTATAGCATACTTCGGCGTCACGAGTTTGGCATTATATGCATCAGCTCCGAATCATGTCTTTGGTCAATAGTTGGGTTGCCCGGCTCCTGTGCTTGCTACCCTACGTTCCGTCTCATCGGCTAGGGTAGTAAAGGGAGAACTACTGCGATTGTGTTTCTGGTTCACCTGGTCAAACACCTCAGTAGAGAAAGCCAAAAACTGACTGTCATGATGCGGTGAGAGCTGGTCAACCACTCGGCGACTTATCAGAATCTTTTGCGATTTCTTCCGTATTACACGAAGGACCGTTTTTCCGGTCACCTATGTAATGCAACCGTATTCGGATAACTGCGTACATACCAGGGGCTACATCATAGACCCACCATAAAACTCCTATGGCTAAGTGAAGGTGTTAAAGCCCTATAGTCCGATTGCCTAGTTCGCTGCACTGACACCTCTGTTCCGGACCAAGATGTTGGGTTAAGAGTGATCAGTTGCTATTCCGAACACCCCCGTATTATATGCGAGGGGGCCGAAGCCGACGACTGGCAAACTTTCAGTTTATAAGAAACGGCCGCACAGGAGGAAATAATGGCAAAGGTATATAACACAGCTTTAAACGTATCATAATATTGTTTTTACAATTTCGATACATTTACTCAAATATAATATCCTTCGAGCACTGACCCTCTATCAAGCGGACGCCCTCTAGGACGTCCTCCAAATAATGCTCCGGTGTGCGGTGGTCCTTGCCTCCAGGCGGACCCTTGGTTGCAACATCGATGGCCTTCATCTTTGCCCAGTGCATCTTGACATGGGCGAAGGCCATCCGGGCACCCTCTATGCACACCGACCGCTTGACGGCATCAATACGCGGCACTGCATCGATAAGCTGCTGCACCAAACCAAAATAGCTGCTCGGAAAGGGTTCGGCTGGCCATAGCCGAACCACGACGTCCTTCATGGCAGCTCCGGACATCTTGTGTAGCTCGGCCCACTGGGCCATCTGTTCGTTCAGCAGTGCCGGACGCTTTGCCACATTGAATTGCGACCAGAAAAGCCTCTCCACAGCACGTCCTTGCTATCCTTGGAAGAATTGCGCCGCGTCGGAAACACTCTTCGGTAGATCCAAGAACGCGTCTGGAGAACTCCACATTTGGTTAAGTTGAGCATACTTTGGGTCGCTGAACTTAGTCTGTAAAAGAAAGGGCTTACCAGCCGCTATCTCCCCAGCCTGTCGAATCTCCTCCCGAGCCGCTCTAAATTCGGATCGCGCTTCTTTCGCCTCTAGTAAGGCCTTGTCGAGTTTGGCCGCCTTGGCTTTGTTATCCTCCTCGAGAGATTTGCACCTGCTAGTGGCATCCTTCAGCTCCCGCTCCATGGTAGATATTCTCTCCTGGCACTGGCGATGAGCGGCCTGTTCGGCCTTTAAATCCACAGCCGCCTTCTTGGCAGCTGCGTCGCTCACTCTGGCCTACTCCTTGGCCCGGGCAAGTTCAGCCCGAAGGGTCTCAACCGCGGCAGCACCATCTACAGTTATGCATGTCACAGTATATGATTTTCAGCCTCGTGCTCATGCTAGTATACATGCATAAACAAGCTGCCCCAACACATACCTTGTGCCTCGTCGAGCCGCCTGTTAATAAGAGTGATGTCCTCATCTGCTAACTCAATTTTCTGCTTCAGATCTGCAACTTCCGTAGCTTGGGCGGTCGCCATGGACGTAACAGCCTGTGTTCGAATTAATTAGGTTACTTCCTAAGCATATCTTTTTGATCCTCTGATCGCCTCCTTGTGGAAGCCGACTAGAGCCTCAGGGGCTACTATCTGTACATGGGCGCATTGTGCACGTAAAAATAGTTAAGCTATTACATCGCATACCTCGAAGCCTCTCAATAGGCCCATGAAGGCTTCATTCAATCCGCTTCTCGTGGACAGAACCCTTTCAACTACTGTACCCATTAAGGTACGATGTTCCTCTGAAATGGATACACTTTGTAATGTGCTCATCAGAGTATCCGGCACCTCCGGATTCCTGGAGGCTGCTGCAGGAGTATGTGTTCCCTTCAAAGGGGTACATTGGCTCGGCCCTAGAGTCGTCTTCGGCTGTAAGCCGGATAGTTCAGGGACTTCATTACTGGCCCCCGTAGGGGCTGCGCCCCCTGGACACTTGATGATCGAAGTACCACCCTCGGCTGTTGTTTTCATCGTCCCCCACACCGCTTGATGGTCAGGGGAGATTCTTCGAGATGACACCTCGAAGTCGTCCGCCCTAAAAGGCGAGGAAGCATGAGAAGGCGTCTCGCTTTCCATCATCCCCGGAGTTAAGTCCCCTGATGAGGAGGACTGTCGGGGTCGACTGTGGGCCGAACTGCAAGCATATAGTTTAAATGTTACCCCTGCAACCCGAAAAGAATGGGATATGTCTAGTGCATCCTTGTTCACTTACGATTCGGCAAGGGGCTTGTCCCTAGAGTGGTGCCTTGAGATGACATCGGCTTCAGAACCTGAACCATATGGAAGGGATACCTTCCCTCTCTTGGGTGCTTCCACCTCTAAGTCTTCGGATGCAGTCCTTTTCCTCCCATGAGGGGAAGGGATATCACCTTCTCCTTCCCCTTCGTCTTTCAGAGACGGAGCTTCAGTCTCCCCGGACATAGTGTCCGACATACCTGCAGAGTGGAGGCCGCTTTTGGCCTCTTCGCTCTTCTTCTTGCCCTCTTGCACTTGCACTTGATACGGCGCCGGGACCAGCATCCTCGTCAACACAGGATCGGCCGAGTCTTCGGGAAGTGGAGCTGAACACCTAATTCGTTCTGCCTTCTTTATCCAACCTTGATCAAAGATAGAACTCTCAGTGCATCGCTATGGATAGTCAACTGAGTTGCGGTCAGAAATTGGGTGCTTACCGAGGTATCAGGATGGTTGCAGTCGAGGCCGACGTCCTCTGATGTGTCCAGCCACTGCTTTTGAGTCTTGAAGAATAGTTTCCACATCCCTTCGTGCGTTGTGCTGAAGAATTGCTGAAGGGTCCACGGTCCTTCCGGATTGAACTCCCACATACGAAGAGGCCGTCGCTGGCACGGGAGGATCTGGCGGACTAACATCACTTGGATCACGTTGATAAGGCCAACATCCCTTTCGAGGATACTCAAGATATGACTTTGCAGCGTCTGTACTTCATCAGCTGATCCCCAGTCTAGCCCCTTATTTATCCATGATGCGAGCCGCAATGGAGGGCCAAATCGAAATGCAGGTGCGGCTGCCCATTTGGTTCCGCGGGGTTCGGTGATATAGAACCACTCCTGTTGCCATGAGTTGGAGGTTTCCATGAAGGTGCCTTTTGGCCAGATAGTGTTGGCAAGCTTCCTCACCATAGCACCACCGCACTCCGCTTGTTCCCCGTTGACTAGCTTCGGCTTCACATTGAAAGTCTTAAGCCATAGGCTGAAGTGTGGGGGGATGCGGAGAAAGGCTTCGCACACGACGACGAACGCCGAGATGTGGAGAAAAGAGTCCAGAGCTAGATCATGAAAGTCTAGCCCATGGGGGGGGGGGGGGGGGGGGGGGGGGGGGGGGGGGGGGGGGGGGGGGGGGGGGGGGGGGGGGGGGGGGGGGGGGGGGGGGGGGGGGGGGGGGGGGGGGGGGGGGGGGGGGGGGGGGGATCGCACACCCACACACTTCATCCCTCTCTCTGATTCTATCGATATGTGGAGAAAAGAGTCCAGAGCTAGATCATGAAAGTCTAGCCCATAAAAGAACATGAGGCCATGAACGAAGGGGTGAAGAGCGAACCCTAGCCGGCGAAGGAAGTGGGAGATGAATACAACCCTCTCGCCGGATTTTGGTGTGGGGATGACCTGCCCTTCAGTAGGGAGCCTGTGGGGGATTTCCGCAGTCAGGTACCTCGCCTTCTGAAGCTTCGCGATATCGTCCTTGGTGACCGAGGAGGCTGCCCACCTACCTTGGGAGATGGATCCAGACATAACTAGAGGGCCTAGTAACAATGGAAGAAATCAAATCCTGGGCGTTGGAGCCTGGGGTTGGGAAGGTTGAGGAAGAAGTAGGCGCGGGGTGAGAAAGACGGACCTGTGCCCCTTTATAAAGGTGAAGAATATCGAACACCTCCTCACGGGCCTTAAAGCTCGCCTATTCCCAAGGGATCGCCAACAACACGATTGGATTACCCACGCCCATATTAATGAGAATCCCGTGATAAGGGGACATGATCTCTGCTTCGACAAGACGTGCCAATGGAAACCGCATCTCGAGACGTGGAGCAGGAGGCTAAAAACAGTTCGAAATAATGACCGTGCGGAGACGTGGCATCTCCCTACAAAATATATTAGTAGATGGGACTTGTTAAATATTATACTCTTTGCGGCTGTATGTGGAGCTTGTTTTGCAGAGCCGAACACGTTTTTTGTGTTCGAGGACTACTTTGAAGTATTCGGAGGAGGAACCCGCCTTGCAATGCCGAAGACAATCTGCGCGCCGGACATATCGTCATTGAAGCCTGGTTTAGGGGCTACTGAGGGAGTCCTGGATTAAGGGGTCCTCGGCCGTCCGGACTACGTGACGTGGGCCGGACTGATGGGCCATGAAGATACAAGATAGAAGACTTCCTCCCGTGTCCGGATGGGACTCTCCTTTGCGTGGATGGCAAGCTTGGCGTTCAGATATGAAGATTCCTTCCTCTGTACAACCCTAGGCCCCTCCGGTGTCTATATAAACCGGAGGGTTTAGTCCGCAGAGGCAATCATAATCATACAGGCTAGACTTCTAGGGTTTAGCCATTACGATCTCGTGGTAGATCAACTCTTGTAATCCTCATATTCATCAAGATCAATCAAGCAGGAAGTAGGGTATTACCTCCATCAAGAGGGCCCGAACCTGGGTAAACATCGTGTCCCCCGTCTCCTGTTACCATCAACCTTAGACGCACAGTTCGGGACCCCCTACCCGAGATCCGCTGGTTTTGACACCGACACCTCTCCCCTCTCACATTCCAGTAGGCCAGTCGCCCTATATATTTGACGTGGGCAAACACAAATTCGATGGCACTCTTTATTGATCGCACACCCACACACTTCATCCCTCTCTCTGATTCTATCGATATCTCACACCGATGATCCCTCCACTCTCTTCTCGTGGATTGCTCCCTCAATATATGATATATCCAGGCCTCTGTTTCACACACATTGCATATGTTACATATTTTTGTTTGAGATATCATCGACACATTGTCTCTGTTTCGCACAAACCATCTCTCTCACACACACACACACGTACGTGGGGTACGTGCATGTAGAGAAGAGGTGCAGGCATGACGCACGTACTCACGTCTTGTTCCCGGCCACACCCGCGTGGGTACACGTGGTGCTCATTTCTGAAAGAAAAGGCAGCTCACGTGATAATTTGATGCGTGGAGCGATTGTTTACTCGAAGGAGGGTCATGTACCACGCGTACATGGAACAAAGTTCGACACGACGCGTTAGTTTCAAATAAAGTTATATTCCTCAATGGCACGTACAGAATATAGAATGATTGTTATCGAGAAAAAAGAAATCCGCTCCACTATATACAATGAAGCCTGCTTGCCGGGGTTTGTCTCTCGTCACACTATCTCACACAAGGCGGCGGTGGCCTCTCTCTCTCACCGTTGGTCACTGATCCGGCCGCATCCCGTCTGCCGGCGGAAAGGGAGGATGTGCATCATTTCTCCATTCGACGGCGTCGAGGTAGCACGTCCCGATCTGCGGTACCCGCCGTTCTCTCTAACCAATCTCCAGCGCGGTAGGGCCTTCACCACTTGCTCACTACCACAGTATGGGCAGATCTCGGTCGCTGGGCCCTCCTAGTTACATCTCGATGACCCTGAGGTACAGCTTCCTCCGGCCTTGCTCTACTGCCCATCTTCCCACGTTGCTGCATGTGGAAAATCCTGCATGTAGATATTCCCTAGTTCTTTGCCCAAAATGTAGCTCGGTCGGCGTACTTTCCATCTTGCAATCTCATCCTCACACCGTTTTACATAAACAACTGTGCTTCTACCTTCCCATAGGACAAGGAATATGCTTCTTTTTTGTCGGCATATGTATCTGATACGTCTCCAACGTATCTATAATTTATGAAGTATTCATGCTGTTATATTATCATTCTTGGATGTTTTACAATCATTTTATAGGGGGGGGGGGGGGGGGGGGGGGGGGGGGGGGGGGGGGGCTGCACAAATCACTTTTTTCTTAAGAGTGTTTTGTGCGGTTGTACTAAAATGTCACACAGGCAACGTCTCTACATTTCAGTGCGACTGCACAAAGGGAGATTGGTTTTGCTCTATCCTCCTCATCCAACTGGGGGGGGGGGGGGGGGGGGGGGGGGGGGGGGGGGGGGGGGGGGGGGGGGGGGGGGGGGGGGGGGGGGGGGGGGGGGGGGGGGGGGGGGGGGGGGGGGGGGGGGGGGGGGGGGGGGGGGGGGGGGGGGGGGGGGGGGGGGGGGGGGGGGGGGGGGGGGGGGGGGGGGGGGGGGGGGGGGGGGGGGGGGGGGGGGGGGGGGGGGGGGGGGGGGGGGGGGGGGGGGGGGGGGGGGGGGGGGGGGGGGGGGGGGGGGGGGGGGGGGGGGGGGGGGGGGGGGGGGGGGGGGGGGGGGGGGGGGGGGGGGGGGGGGGGGGATATATATAAGGGGATGACCCGGCAGCGGCTTAGGGCAAGAAACAAGAAATCAAGAGCCAGGCAAAGCGTATTCGCTCCCTGGTCATCGAAACCCTAGCAATACCACCTCAAACTAGATTAGGCCTTTACCTTCACCGCAAGGGGCCGAACCAGTATAAACTCCTCGTGTCCTTTGTCCTGTTTAACCCCTTTAAACTAACCTCGTTGCAATGGCTCCACAACTAAGTCCTTCCATGAGGACATCTGCCGTGACACTTCCACGACAGTTGGCGCCCACCATGGGGCCAGCGCACGGTGGTTTTGAGTTCTTAAAGGGCAGCTTCAAAGGGATCAAGGGATATGCTGTGGGCTGGATGACCAAGAGTCACCGCAGCAAGCTCTACATCGACGATGCAGGCTGGGGCCCCGACACCGGCTCAATTGAGTACGCGTACCGGGTCCCCTTCGGCGGAATCCACGTCTCCATCGGCAAGATCGGCGAATCGGGCCCTGAGCCAGACATCTGCACCGACATCGTCGAAACGGCTCAGCGTGCACGACCCGCCCGAGTTAAGCCCGCCGTGAAGCATGCCTTTGTTGGATGTATCCATGGGGCTGAATTGGAAGGCTCTGTGTCTGGCGGTGAGACGGCCATCTACTCTGATGATGAGTCGTCCACGGGCGCGACCAACTCAATGTATCAACTACAAGATGGACGGCTTGGGGGCTGTTCCGATGGCGACAGTATTCTGGACCCCCGTGAGCCGCCGAACAGGGTGGCGATCTTCATGGCTGGCACCCAGCCGGTTCTCAATTCAACAGCCGCCGTGGCCATGACTTCCAGTGTGGCGGCGGTAATAGCGACTGCCGTTGGCGGGTCAACTCACCCGCCGGCTCAAGTTTTGACAGATCTGTTGGACAATCTGGCAACTCTGATGGGAGTAGAGGTAACCGCTGACAACCAGGAACAGCATAAGGCGGATGTGGCTAAGTTGCGTGATGAGATAGCACAAGCTAAGGCGGAATTGGCAGCGGAAAACACCAGGATGGCTGCAGAGCGGGCCGTCTTAAACGCCCAGGCACAGCGGATTCAAGCAGATTCATACCGGCTTATGGTGGATCAGAACGCGTCAAACGAAGTCTTGAGAAGAAAACGCCAGAGTCGTCTGCCATCGATTTATGAGTCAAGGAATCTCTTCAATACACTCGGAGCGGGGGCTAGTAACCCACCGGTGATAAATGAGACGGTCGAGGCGCCAGGAGGTGGAGTGCCGGGTCAGCCGCGCGTGGCCGGTTCTCCGCATATGGATAACACCCCGCCTCAGCACGTAGTGACGCTGCCGGGTCATTACTCTACCCCTCTAGACAACATGATTGCTGCAGCTACGCGGTTGGTGGCTCTACCGGTCGAGGGTAAGACCCCGACGGCGATTGAAACCAGAAGGGCCAGGGAGCTCCTTCAAACGGCTTTGGTATAGCAGCAGGCTTATTCCTATAGTCGTGACCGGATTCATTCAACCCCTCGTCCGAGCCAGAGCTACAGTAGGCATATTGACTCACCAGCAGTTTCGAGTACTGAGCGACATCGTAACCAACCTCATGGTCATGACCCAGCGCGCAATGGTGCCAATGCATAGGATTTGGTGGACCAGGGCAGAACGCGTCGGGAGGCCGAACTGGCGGCTCATCAGCACGTGCCGGTTTACCCGACGGCTTCAGTTGAGGCAGGTGTGACTTCTAGAGATTTCGGTGTGCCGTGTCTAACGGCGGCTCTACGGAACGAGCGCTTGCCCAAGGATTTCAAAGGCCCTTGTAAGGTGCCCAATTACACAGCAGATCAGGCCCCTGAGGCCTGGTTTGAGAGTTATGAGATGGCTATGGAGATGTTGGATGTTAGTGAGGCTGCGTACGCCAAGTACTTCACCATGATGTTGGAGGGGACGACTCGTACCTGGTTGAAGGGGCTGCCGGCTAATTCCATCGGGTCATGGGCGGAGCTAAAGGCCCGGTTCATCCAAAATTTCAAAGATACATGCAAGCAGCCCATGTCAATTGTGGATTTGGTTTCTTGTGTTCAAGCAGAGGGCGAGTTAACAACCAACTGGGTGCGCCGGGTCTCGACTATCATACATTCTTCAGATAACATAAACGTCGGTTCAGTGATTCTGATGTTGGAGAAAAATTGCCGTTTTACTCCACTCAAGTAGAAGCTTGGACGGCTCAAGCATCATTGCGACGACATGGGTACTCTAATGGAGGCTCTTGTTAAGTATGCCGACTCTGATGGTACCAAGGACCCCGACTCTAAGGATGAAAGATCGGGAAAGGGAAAGAAGAGTAGTGGCATGAAGGGACAGCAGTACAATCCTACCAATCAGGGCAGCAACGATAAGCGCAAGGCTGATGATTTTGTGGCTAACACCGATGCGCGCAATTATAACCAGCGTCGTAAGGGACCGCTGGCTCAAAGGACAGGATTCGACCTTGAGGCAATGTTAAATCAATCATGTCCGAAACACGGAATGGATCAGAAGCTGGCTACTCATTCGTGGAAAGATTGCAGCATAATGAGAAGCTTTAGAGAGTCCATCCAGTGCCACCATGGCCCGAATGGCGGATCAGGGTCCGGTTCTCATGGTCCGGGTCATGGAGGCGGCGGTTCAAGTTCTGGGTTTCAAGGCCACGGTAACCAAGGTGGTTACAATCAGCAGAGTAATCAGGGGAATCAACAACAGCAACAGTCTGGTTATCAGAGTAATCCGAAGCAATTGAATAGTGGGCAGTACCACGTTTTCACCACTAGTTTGTGTCAGCGGGATCACAAGCTTCACAAGAGAGCTGTGAACGCTGTTGAGCCGGCGGTGCCGCGTTATCTACGGTGGTCAGAGCAACCTATTGTATGGAGTCGTGAGGATCATCCACCCCGGGTTGATAATCCGGGTCACCTAGCTCTGGTGGTGGCGCCTCAGGTTCGGGGCTATAAATTTACCAAGGTACTCATGGATGGAGGTAGCAGCATTAACATACTTTATTATGAGACCTTCCGTCGCATGGGACTGACCGACAAAAATCTTAAGCCGTCAAACACTGTCTTCCACGGTGTCGTTCCGGGTAAGTCAGCGTACCCGGTGGGTAAGATATCTTTAGAAGTTGCCTTTGGAGATGAGCATGATTCCAGGTCTGAGACTTTAACCTTCGAAGTGGTCAAGATCAAGAGCCCTTATCATGCTCTGTTTGGGTGGCCGGCTTATGCTAAGTTCATGGTGAGGCCTTGCTATGTTTACTTGCAGCTTAAGATGCCGGGTTACAAGGGCACCATCACGGTGCATGGGAGTCGCAAGGTGACCCTGGAGTGTGAAGAAGGTGATGCGGCTTACGCTAAATTGGTTTGTGCAACGGAGGAGCTGAAATTTTACAAGGATAATGTTGACCCGGCAGACATGACGTCCTTGAAAAAGCCAACCACAGAGCATGATCCTTCATTAAAGTTTAAGTTGGAAGATGATACTAAATTGGTTGACTTCGTCCCTGGCGACTCACCTAAGCAGTTCAGCATCAGCGCTAATCTGGATCCGAAATAGGAAAGCGCGCTCATCGAGTTCATTCGTGAGAACTGGGACATCTTTGCATGGAAGCCTTCAGACATGCCGGGTGTACCGAGGGAACTCGCTGAGCACACTCTTAATATTGATCTGAAGTTTAAGCCGGTCAAGCAATTTCTTCGCCGATTTAACGAGGAGAGGCGGAAGGCCATTGGTGAGGAGGTGGCCCGGCTCTTAGCGGCCAGGTTTATCGTTGAAGTTTTTCATCCTGAGTGGTTGGCTAACCCGGTGCTGGTGCTTAAGAAGAACGGCACTTGGCGAATGTGTGTGGATTACACGGACTTAAATAAGGCTTGTCCGGCTGATCCGTTTGCTCTCCCTCGTATTGATCAAATCATTGATGCTACGGCGGGTTGTGAGCGTTTGAGTTTTTTGGATGCTTATTCTAGTTATCATCAGATCAAGATGGCAGTTAAGGACCAGGAGAAAACAGCTTTCATTACTCCGTTTGGAGCCTTCTGTTATGTATCTATGCCTTTTGGGATCAAGAGTGCCCATGCGACTTACCAGCGGTGTGTGCAGAATTGCCTTCACAATCAGATCGAGCGTAATGTTCATGCTTATGTAGATGACATTGTGGTGAAATCCAGGAAGAAGGAGACCCTGATTGACTATTTGAAGGAGACATTTGGCAATCTCCGGGTCTACAAGATGATGCTTAACCCGGCCAAGTGTGTCTTTGGTGTACCAGCAGGCAAACTCTTGGGATTTCTGGTTTCTAACAGAGGCATTGAAGCTAACCCAGAGAAGATCAAAGTCATTACTTCATTGGCTAAGCCGGTGTGTGTCAATGATGTTCAGCGTCTGGCAGGTCGTATTGCAGCTCTAAGCCAGTTCATAAGCCGGTTAGGTGAGAAGGCTATTCCTCTTTATCAGATGATGAAGAAGACATATCATTTTTTTTAGTGACGCTGCTAATCAAGCATTTGAGGATCTGAAGAAACAGTTGGCTGAGCTGCCCGTGCTTGCTGCCCCTATTGATAAGGAGCCTTTGTTGTTATATGTGGCTGCTAATAGCCGGGCCGTCAGTGTAGCTATTGTGGTGGAAAGGGAAGAGACAGGCAAGGAGTACCCAGTTCAACGGCCGGTTTACTACGTCAGTGAGGTGCTTATTGAATCCAAACAGAGATATCCACATTGGCAGAAGCTTGTGTATGGGGTTTTCATGGCAAGCCGGAAGCTCAAGCAATATTTTCAGGGTCATCCCATTACTGTGGTTAGCTCTGCTCCTTTAGGAGACATCATCCAAAACAGGGAAGCCACAGGCCGGGTTGCTAAATGGGCTATTGAGCTTGGACCTCACGGTTTAAAGTATGTACCTCGTACGGCCATCAAGTCCCAAGCACTTGTGGATTTCATCAATGATTGGACAGAGTTACATGCACCTGAGGAAAAGCTGGATAACATGTATTGGACTATTAACTTTGATGGATCCAGGCAGTTGGAGGGCTCGGGGGCTGGAGTTGTCCTGACTTCCCCACGAGGTGACAAATTTTCTTATGTTCTCCGGTTAATGTTCCCTTGTACTAATAATGCAGCTGAGTATGAGGCCTTGCTCCATGGCCTTCGGATGGCTAAAGAGATGAATTTAAGCCGGGTGAGGTGCTTTGGCGATTCAGATCTGGTGGCTCAGCAAGTTTCTGGTACTTGGGATTCTAAGGATCCGCTCATGGCGGCCTATCGCCGAGAGGTTGATGCTATTGCAGGTCATTTCAAGGGTTATCAAGTTGAGCATATAGATCGCAGGAAGAACGAGGCGGCTGATACGTTAAGCCGGCTAGGGTCTCAGCATAAGCCGGTGCCACCTAACACGTTCCTGGATGTTTTGCTTAACCCTTCTGTCAAATTGCTTACAGAGGAGGATCTTGCTGTCCCTGAACCGGAAGCACAATTGGTGGTGGCTCTTCATGCTATTCTTGATTGGACAGTTCCTTATTTGGCTTATATGACCCGGGGTGAGTTGCCAGAAGATGAAATCTTGTCCAGACAAATAACCCGGCGGTCTACGTCAATGTCAATTGTCAATGGGGAGTTGCACCATTGCAGTGTCACAGGGGCATTTCAGCGTTGCGTCTCTCCTGAAGAAGGCTGTGAGATTCTACGAGAGATCCATGAAGGAGATTGTGGTCATCATGCCGGCTCTAAATCTCTCATAGCTAAGGCTTTTTGTCATGGGTTCTATTGGTTGACAGCTCATGCTGATGCTGAGGATCTGGTAAGCAGATGTGACGGCTGTCAGAAATTTTCACGACGAGCTCATGTACCGGCTCAAGAATTGAGGATGATTCCAATTACTTGGCCATTTGCGACTTGGGGGCTTGATATGGTTGGACCTTTTAAGAGGTCCAAGGATAAGAAGACCCACCTTTTGGTGGCGATTGATAAGTTCACTAAGTGGGTGGAGGCAGAGCCGGTCAGTAAGTGTGATGCAGCCACGGCGGTTCAATTCATGAAAAAGGTGATCTTCCGTTTTGGTTTTCCACACAGCATTATAACACACAATGGCACTAATCTCTCTAAAGGTGCTATGAAAGAATTTTTCCAACGGGAGCATATCCGGCTTGACGTTTCCTCTGTGGCTCACCCTCAGTCCAATGGTCAGGCAGAACGAGCAAATCAAGAGATTCTGTGAGGTATCAAGCCCCGGCTTATGGTTCCTTTGCAGAGAACACCGGGTTGTTGGGTAGAGGAGTTACCCTCAGTGTTATGGAGCATCAATACGACCCCCAACAGATCTATGGGTTACACACCTTTTTCATGGTTTATGGAGCAGAGGCGGTTCTCCCTAGTGACATCCGTCACGATTCACCCCGGGTGGCGGCTTACGTTGAAGCTGACAATGAAAAGGCACGTCAAGATGTACTTGACCTATTGGATGAGGAGCGTGATCTTGCGGCAGCTCGTTCGGCAATTTATCAGCAAGACCTATGTCGTTATCACAGCCGCCGGGTCAAAACCAGAACCTTTCAAGAAGGCGACTTAGTGCTCCGACTCATCCAAGACCAAAAGGACATGCATAAGCTATCACCGCCTTGGGAAGGACCTTTTGTGGTCAGCAAGAATCTCCATAATGGGTCATACTATCTTATTGACATTCGAGACCACAAGGACTCACGTAAGTCGGAGGAGGAGACCCGTCGGCCGTGGAATATAGCTCATCTTCGGCCCTACTATACTTGAGCCACCGGCTCTCATGATGTACATAGCTACTTGATGTATATATTATAAGCAGTATAATAAAGCCGGCATCCCTGAAAATTCAGGGCCTCTGTCGTTTCACTTCCTCGAAGCTAAGTCTTTATCATCATATTCATTTATGAGGCTCGACGCCTAAACTTCAGGGACCAAAGAGAGTTGGATGCGCAGCACGACTCAAACATAGGTCCCTGACGAGTACGAGTTGTCAGTGTGTCACTTGGGGGCTTCATGTTCAAACATAGGCTTATTCGACCAAAGAGAACATAGCATTACTACCCTCTTGACCAGGTTCTGTCCAAACATAGGCGTATTCGACCAAAGAGGACACAACCTTTTCGGGTCATCCTACCTGTAGCCAGCTACTTCAACTCCATCGGGTAATCCCGATTGACCCGTCGAACTCTTAACAATCAATCTTTACGGTGTATTCGACCAAGATCTGAGCTTGTTAAGGTTCAAACAGCGGCTTGTCATGCGAGAGCATGGTTCACAGATAGTCAGGATAGATCCAGGCTTCATAAGCCGCCTTCCTTGAAACTTGGATAAATCGGCCCGTGATGTATGCTGTTACTCTAACCCCGCGTACTCCTGATAAGTCTTTGAGCAAGACCAGACTTTATCTAGGGTTCAAATGTCGATTGGGTACTATGAGTCAGGCTCACGGAACGCACGAACAATTCAGTGGCTCAGGCTAGTTTCATTGAAGAAGACATTTTGGCTTGGCAGCCTACAAAAGCCTTGAATTTTCTTTTGATTTCTTATTCTACGATTTCTTCTTTGACTTCTGATTTTTTTACAAGTCGGGCCTAGCTGCCCTACTTATGGCTCATATTTGAAGCATCTTTTGGGTCTCTATAACCCGCCAGGATGGCAGACTCTAAGTCGCCAGAGTATCATACTCTTATATTTACAGTTACAGCTATCACACTTTTAACTGTACGAAGTTGATAAGCCGGCAGTCTAAGCATATACTACAGGTATGACATTTTATTTAACAATTGTCAGACCGGCCCTGGTTATGGACTGTTCGTCCTCAGCGGTTTCAATTGCGTATCATGACCCGCTCGGCGGTAAGCCGCCAGGGTGCTTGTACTTTTTTTGTGTGCAGGATAATAATCATTCAGATCTGCATAAATCAAAGGCTATCATACCCATAATGGTTTTTTAAACCGGCAGATCAGCAGTATTAAGCAAAAAGCAGAAACGTGCACGATGGCACGGCAGATTCAAGTTTTTACTACCCTATTACATGGCTCCATGAGCCGAATGAGATCAAGTATTTTTTTCACAGATCAAGTATCTAAACCGCCCAGCGGTTCAATCTTCTTGGCCTTGCTGGCTTGAGGCTTCTGCGTCATCCCTTGCCGGTTCTTCATCCTCCTCCGTCGTCTGAAAATTTGGTGTTGACCAATCGATGCCAGATAAAGCTTGAAATTCAGCTTCATCATCTATAAGATCAGACGGCTCAACTTCAGGGGCAAAAGTGTGCTTATGAATTGGGGGAATTAAGTCCATCACTCTATAAGCCGGGGTCGGCATCTTCTGGTTCTCCCTGTTGTAAGCTGGATGGTATTTTGAAAGATCCGAGTCATTGGCAATCATAGTCGTCGTGGGACGTATCTCTTTCACGCAAGCAGAGAAGTCCTGCTGATCAAACGGCATACCATCTTCTTTCAAGCTTGGGTAACCAGTGGCTACCTCAGACGGGTCAAGCTCTGGTACCCATGCCTTGGCCCGGCTCAAAGCCATCACAGCACCGGCTCTTGCAGATGACCGTTTCATTCTCATCAAATCTTGCAGGCAGCACAGACAGTTTCTTCAACACATCTATCAACATAGTAGGTGCTTGATTTGTTGGAGAGATTGCGGCCAGCGCACGTTGAGCTCCGGTATACAGCTGTTCGACGAGTGTATAAATAGCTTTGAGCTTCACAAGCATGTCTTGATTAAGGTTGCTGCTCCTGGGACCTGGATATATTACAGATTGGTTAATGGCGGATTATATTATCACAACAAAGATTCACTTTTGACGACTGGCAAGGTGACTCACCAAAGATAGCAGAAACCATCTGAGATACACGGTGTTTTAAGCCGGTGAGCTCAGTAGTCACCTCTTGAAGAGCTGCCTCTGCTTTCTCAGCCCGCTGCGTTAAAGCAGTCTTTTCTTCAGCCCAAGTCTTTTTCTCTGCCTCAAAACTGGTCTTCAGCTTTTCCGACTCAGCCAGGCTAAACTGGAACTTTGACTCAGTTTTTTGGGTCTCGGTTTCCTGAGTCACCAGCCAGGTCTTGGCATCATTTAATTGAGACTCCAGTTCAGCAGTAGCAGCCTGTATGAAGTACAGAGTTATTAACACGTTTATATCAGGGTTACAAGGACATAAGTCCCAAGTCTTTTGCAAGCAACAACACTTGGCACTTGGGGGCTAATGTCTGTCAAAGAATTTTTTCAAGGAAATGGCTCTTATGAATAAAGTCCCAAGCACTTTGCAAGCAAGACTACTTGGCACTTGGGGGCTAATGCATATTGCTTGTATCTTAATGATGAGCCGGATGTGCTGTCAACAGCCCCAGCCGACTCATGGGGGCTATGCAGTTAAGCTCTCCTTTCTTACACACTGGTAAATAGGACCGGCGCATTCATGCTGATTAAACCGGCCCTTGGGGACTACGGATGCAAAGCTAAAACTGCGTAAACATCCGGTTTAACTTTAAACCGGACTTGGAGGGAGTCTATGATAGAAGCTTATGGATTCTTTTAAGTCTACAACCTATTCAATTTTATCATAACCAGTAGACTTGGGGGCTGGCAGGATGTACATAACTTATTTAAAAGCCGAAAGTCATACCTCATATTTCTGGTGCATCTGTTTCACCATATCAATCTCAAGGTCGCGACTGGAATGAACTTGGTTAAGATAACCAGAGAATACTTCATTCACGGTCAGTTGAGAGTAATCAGCAATGTCAAATTTCATTTTCCGCCTCTCAATGAACTCATCTTTCGCGGAGTGCTTGGCTAAGACAGTTGGATGTCCCGGTTCTTTGAAGCCGGTGCCAGTAATGATAACATCTTCACCATGTTCTTCTGGCGGTTTAAGTGGATTGGATGACTCGGTGAACAAAGGATTGGCATCCGTGTGGTCATGGGAGAGGTCAGCAATCTCAGGTGGAGCGTCAGTGGCAGGTTTGTCTGGCTGTTTGTCAGAGGCTTCAGGTACAGGGACTTGCTGCTCCGGCTCAGCAACTTCAGGTGCTTCAGTTGGCTTGGTCACCTTCGCCTTCTTGTTAGGCTTTGCTTGACCACTGCACGGGTTATGACAAATCAGTATAAATATAAGAGTATAAAGAGTTACAGAGTAAAAGTAATTGCCATTACCCAGGGGCAGTTTTAAAAGCCGGCAACTCAGTTTGCGATGAGTCGCCCGAGGAAGAACGGGCAAGCTCCTGGTCAATTGAATCAACAGAGTTAGGAGATGGACAAATAAGACCAGCCAGCAGGTAAAAAGAGTTTAAGAGAACCTCATTTCGATGTTTTCGAGGAGCGGGAGTGTTCGGTAAACCGGAGGACAATTCATCACCTCCATTGGTCCGGGTCTGACATCGATTCTCATGTTGCTGTTGCTTCAAAAGAAAGTGAGGATCTAAATAAGCCAAGGGGTGTGAAAACCTTACTTTCTGGGTTACTTGCCAAAGTTTCTGACTTGGCAAAGGTTCTGAGCCGGAGGAAATAATAGTTACCTCTTCTTCAACTGCTTGGCTAGCTCCCGTGTCATCCTGATAATAGTCAGTGTCAATAAGATGATCAAAAAACGAGCCAAGATAATCAAGGGCTACCTCCGACTCAGAGGTGTCATCCAGATTAAGCAGCTCAGAGGCGCTTGGTTTCTTCTTTCTCTTGGTGGTCTTCTTAGCGGCTTTCTTGGCAGCACTGGCCTTCTTGGCAACTTCATGGTCATACTTTGTTTTCCAAAAGTCAGACTTAGCCTGTAAAGGTCAGTAAAGGTTGAGTTAACAAGGTATTTGAATGATGAGGTAAAGGTAAGTAAGTTCAGGGACTCACATCTGGTGGCGGGTTAAGCTTGCAAAAAGGGGCCAAACCCACTTTAACGCAATCTTCTGGATCTTCATTTAGAAGGGAGCTAACCATTTCGTGAATCGCCTTGCCAGTTAATGGTGTGGAACTATGGTGCAGTGGATCTTTTACACCGCCAGTGTAAGTACACATTAAGCCGGTACATCGACTCAAGGGTATAATCCGCCAAGAGACCCAGCACCTGACCAAATCAATGCCGGTTAAACCATTTCCTAGCAGGGCCTTCACCTTTGCAATGGTAGGAGAAATTTTTGCCCGTTCGGCAGCGGTAAGTTTCTCAGGAAGGTTGTGCTTTGGGTCCAGACGCTCGGCATGATAACCCGGCAGTGGGTTTTCGTCAGCCGGAGAGATATCTTTACAATAAAACCACGTCTGGTTCCAATCCTTTGGGTGACTCGGCAGGCATGCATAAGGGAAGATGGCATCTCTTCTGCGTTGAATCAAGATTCCACCGAGCTCCAAGCTGGGGCCGTTCGTGAACTCAGTCTGGCGGTTCAAATAAAAATACTCTCTAAAGAGATCGACGTTGGGCTCCTCTTGAAGGTATACTTCGCAGAAAACTTGGAAGTTGTAGATATTTGACACGGAGTTGGGTCCGATGTCTTGAGGATGGAGTTGGAAGAAGTGCAGAACATCTCAGAAAAACTTAGAGCCGGGTGGTGAGAAGCCCCGGTTCATGTGATCAGTAAATACAATGATTTCGCCATCCTTTGGCTGAGGTCTTTCTTCGCCCGGGTCAGGAGCACGGTAATGCATGACACTCTTTGCAGGCAAATACCCGACTTTGACAAAATCTTTAAATGTGTCCTCAGTGATGATGGAGGGGACCCAATTGCAAGTATAGACTGTTTTTGGCGGCATGGTGAAGAGAGGAAGCCTAATGGAAGGAAAATTTTGCCGGCTCAAGTCAGTTGGTGAAAACACAAGTTAAACAGTTACAGTATATATTCAGCATGGTGGCTTAAGTGAGGACTAATGACATATGAGTGATTATAAGCCGGTAAGGTAAGCCGCCATGACCAACATGGATAGTCAAGATCTAACATGAGCAAGTTATATTAAGTATTGGGAAAAATAGGTTTCACAGGTTGAAGCTATAAGATTGGATCTGCAGCTGTTCAGAAAAATGAAATAAATTCTAAGTTGAAAATAGCGGTGGTCAAAAAAGGGGAATGCCTAGATGAGATCTATTTGCAATGGGGATATATTCTGATATCAAAGAACAAGTGTTAAAACTGCTACCGCGTAAGATTTATGTGGTTTTTCGGATCTGAGCCATGAATCTAAGCAAGAAGAAAGAAGGGTGGCGACGAACACCGATGAACACTGAAACCCTAATGACAGATCTATGGCGAGGAAAGGGAGGACTTACTGATGCTGATGAGACAGCGGAGAGGCGCCGCGGTGCTCTGGTCCATTCAGGGTGATGCAGCGGCCGGAGTCGAGGTCGGAGACGAAGGTTGACGGCGGCGGAGCTCGGGCACACTGGAGCGTCGCGGGGAGGAAGAAGAAGGTGAGAAGGAAAAGGGGGAAATGAAAGGTGAGCCCGTGGCCCTATTTATAAGGGTAGAAGGATAAGTGGCAGGCGCGAGAATCGAGGAGACAGGAAAATGGATGCATGACGGCGCGGGCGCCTCGATTTTCGGAGGGTCAGTAAAGAAAGAGATTTATTAAGATTTGGGTTCTGTGTAGCATTAATCACAGGTGATGTCATGGCGAGTTACCACAATTTCCGGAGATGACGTCATGGCGGGTTACAATGTTTTACAGTAAGATGAAGAAGGATTTTTCTAAGTGTTGAAGATTGACATGAACAAGTTCAAATCAACCTGGGGCCTAATGTTGGGGATATGACTATCAGATATGACCCGCCCAGGAGGGGCCGGGTCATCCCTATGGCAGTTCATCTCAATGAAGCCCAAGATTATATTAAAGATGGCGGTTCATAGACAGGCTTGTTAGAGGGCCTAAACCCGAAGGCGGCTTAAGGCCCATAAGTGTAAACCGCCATGTATGCGTAGACTTGTAATATAAGGCATGTAAGATAAGTCACCGAGCCGGACACATTGTATGAGCCGGCTGGAACTCTGTAGGCCACAGGGCGTCAACCCATGTATATAAGGGGACGACTCGGCAGCGGCTTAGGGCAAGAAACAAGAAATCGAGAGCCAGGCAAAGCGTATTCGCTCCCTGGTCATCGAAACCCTAGCAATACCACCTCAAACTGGATTAGGCCTTTACCTTCACCGCAAGGGGCCGAACCAGTATAAACTCCTCGTGTCCTTTGTCCTGTTTAACCCCTTTAAGCTAACCTCGTCGCAATGGCTCCACAACTAAGTCCTTCCATGAGGACATCTGCCGTGACACTTCCACGACAAATACCAAACGGAATCCAAACGCAGTGAAACTTTTTAGAGATTTTTTTTGGACAAGAAGACATCCAGTGGGCCAAAGAAGTACTAGAGGGGTGCCCCGAGGGGAACACAACCCACCTGGGCGCGCCCTGGTGGGTTGTGCCCACCTCGGTGGCCTCCCGCACCGCCTCTTCGCCCTATAAATTCCCAAATATTCCAAAAACACCGGGGATAACCCTAGATCAGAAGTTCCATCGCCGCAAGCCTCTGTAGCCACGAAAAACCAATCTAGACCCCATTTTGGCACTCTGCAGGAGAGGGAAATCATCATTAGTGGCCATCTTCATCATCCCGGCGACCACCACGATGAGGAGGGAGTAGTCCACCCTCGGGGCTGAGGGTTTGTACCAGTAGCTATGTGTTTAATCTCTCTCTCTCTCTCTCATGTTCTTGAGATGTCACGATCTTGATGTATCGCGGGATTTGTTAATATAGTTGGATCATATGGTGTTTCTCCCTCTCTATCTTGTGATGAATTGAGTTTTCCCTTTCAGATTTCGTTTTATCAGATTGAATACTTTTTTGGATTTGAACACTTGATGTATGTCTTGCTATGAATACCCGTGGTGACAATGGGGTATCATATTGATTCACTTGATATGTGTTTTGGCACTCAACTCGCGGATTCCCGAGGTGACATTGGGGTAATCTATGCATAGGGGTTGATGCACGTTCTCGTCTTTGTTTCTCCGGTAGAAATCTTGGGGCACTCTTTGAGGTTCTTTTAGTTGGATTGAGTATTATGAATCTGAAATTGTTTGATGCATATCGCGTAATCAACTCACGGATAGTCGCGGTGACATTGGAGTATCTAGGTGACATTAGAGTTGGTTGATGTGTATCATATGGTGTTATTTTAGTATGAACTCTTGGTTAGATCGATCATAAAGAATAGCTTGGTGTTATTTTAGTACGAACTCTAGGATAAATTGATCGGAAAGAATAGCTTTGAGGTAGTTTCATACCCTACAAACAATTTCATCTTATGTTCTCCGCTAGATAGGAACTTTGGAGTGATTCTTCATCGCACGTTGAGGGATGGTTATATGATCCAATTATATTAGCATTGTTGAGAGATTGCACTAGTGAAAGTATGGACCCTAGGCCTCATTTTCAAGCATTGCAACACCGTTTTTGCTCTGTTTTATCAATTGCTACCTTGCTGTTTTTATTGTTCCTATTACAAAAATCAATATCTACTATCATTGCTACGCTTGTATCACCATCTCTTCGCCGAACTAGTGCACCTATACAAATTAACATTGTATTTGGTGTGTTGCGGACACAAGAGACTTTTTATTATTTGGTTGCAGGGTTGTTTGAGAGAGACCGTCTTCATCCTACACCTCCCACGGATTGATAAACCTTAGGTCATCCACTTGAGGGAAAATTGCTATTGTCGTACAAAACTCTGCGCTTGGAGGCCCAACACGAGTCTACAAGAATAAAGTTGCGTAGTAGACATCAAGCTCTTTTCTGGCGTCGTTGCCGGGGAGGTGAGTGCTTGAAGGTATATCTTTAGATCTTGCAATTGAATCTTTTAGTTTCTTGTTTTATCACTAGTTTGGTTTATTAAAGAAAACTACAAAAAAATGGAATTGAGGTGGTCTCATATTATTCATCTTTATCATATCTTTCTTGAAAATGATGGAAAGGAAAATTGTGCTCAATTGATAGAAGAAGAATTCAATAAAATGTTTGGCATAAATGATGAGCATGATTGCAATGTTGTTAATAGGAATTCTATGAATATCCAAAATACTAATGATGATTGCACTAGTCGTGTTAAAAATGTTTCTTATAAGCATGTCAATTTTTGTGGAGTGCATAAAGTTTGTGAAGACATGCCTTATAGGGAAGATTGATTTTGTAAGAAGCATAAACATGATAGAACCAATTATTTGCTCAAAGTGATAGATGAATTTGCTACAAAATTATGTTCTCTTTGTCCTATTACTTGTGAACTTTGCAATAAGGTTGGTCATCTTAATTTCCAATGCAAACTTTTTCATGACTGAATCATGGACAAATATTGTAATGATTTGATCACCCTTGAACTTTATAATGAGCCTTGTCTATTTTTGGGGAGTGAAGAATTGACACATAAAAATAGTTGGTTTGAAGTATTCATTCTCACGGACGACATTGAAACTAATCTAAAAAATATCTATATGTTTTGCATGGTAATTGCAATGAGAATGCTTATATTGCCAACTATAGAAAGATGGGAAAACCAATAGAATATAAAAGGAATACTAATGAAAGTGTAAAGATTTCCACTTTCCCTCCTATTGTTTCTCATGATGAAATAGGTGACGATGAGGAGCTCCCTATTCAACCAATCTCATCAATAAGAAGCTCAAAAAAATTAATTAAACCCACACATGATGTGGTGAAGAAGAAGAAAGGAAGAAAGAATAGAGGCAAAAAGGCATCTCTCCCAAATAATGTTGCTCCTATTATTGTTGTGCCTCATGAAAATGAATCAAAAATAATTGTGGAAGATGATGCACTTGATGATGATATTGCTTCTTTGTCTTATGGCATAATGTCCAAGAGCACTATTGATGATGATTTTGCTATGCCTATTGCTTGTTGTGATGGTTATGATTGGGAAGATAATGATACTTCTTATAATCTTGAAAATCTTTTTGGCACCAACTTGTGAAATTATGATGATAATAATTGTTATACTATTGGTGCTATTCATACTATTAATGATGAGAGTGATTATGCTTATGATATGCCAAGTCACAAGCTTGGGGATGCTATGTTTGATGAGTATGACATATTTGAGAATTTATTTGATGCAATTAATGTTTGTCCCAAGCTTGGGGATGCTATGCTTAATGAAGATGATCTTTTTAGTCCCCCTACTTTGAATGATCAAATTTGCTATGATGATTGCATGCCTCCTACTTATGATGATTATTGTGATGATACTTATGTTATAAAAAGAGTGATAATTATTGTCATAATTTTGAATATCCTTTTACTGAACATTACTCTATTAATGTGGAAACAATTTATAGTGGCCCGGGTTTCATATGATACCCCCACTATTATGAATGAGAATGAAATTGCTTATGTGGAGAGTAATAAAAAATACTATGCTTGTGGATCATGAAAGGAATGCTTTGTGTGATAGTTATATTGATGAACCCATTTATGATGCTACTGAAAATTATTATGAGAGAGAAACTTGTGATTCATGACGCTCTTGTTATGTTTCAATTCTTATCTTTTATGTGAGCACCATTGAAATCATCATGCCTAGCTTAAAAGGCATTAAATAAAAGCGCTTGTTGGGAGACAACCCAACACTTTTACCTACTATTTTTGTGTGTTCATATGATGAGGCTACTGTAGTAATCATGTTCTATAGATTTTGTTTCAATAAAGTGCCAGGTAAAGCCTTTGGGATAGTATGGATGATAGTTGACTTGATTCTGTGCAAAAACAGAAACTTTTGCGCTCAGTCCAGGAATTTGGAAATTCACTAGAACGTGATTTTGAACTGGATTTTTTACAGGTGATAGATATACAAATTCCCTGCGTTGTCCTAATTTTTCAGAATTTTTGGAGTAGCAGAAGTATGGTTGGAGTACAGATTACTACAAACTGTTCTGTTTTTTTACAGATTCTGTTTTCAATGCATAGTTTGCTTGTTTTCTAGTTTCTATGGCTTATATTGCTCAATATAAATTTTGGAAATGATATGCTACAGTAGGAATCTTGTCTTTGACAGTACCGAAGTGAATGATTTGTCTTTATCATACTAACCTATCTCACGAAGTTCCGTTAAGTTTTGTGTGATTGAAGTTTTCAAGTTTTGGGTGAGATATCGATATGAGGAGAATAAGGAGTGACAAGACCCTAAGCTTGGGGATTCCCAAGGCACCCCCAAGGTAATATTCAAGGAAGATCCAAGCAACTAAGCTTGGGGATGCCCCGGAAGGCATCCCCTCTTTCGTCTCCAACATTATCGGTAACCTTGCTTGGGGCTATATTTTTATTCATCACATGATATGAGTTTTGCTTGGAGCATCATTTTATCTTGTTAGGGTTTGCTTTCTGTTATTTAGAATAATGTTTTGCATCTTTTATTTCAATAAAAATGTTAAGTACAGCCTTTGCCATGCTTATTTTGCAAGTCTGCATGTTGCTGTTTCAAAACACAAAGTTTATCGCTGTTCCAAAAATTCCCGAGAAAGGTCAGAATGTGATAAAATGTTGAAACTTTTTGCACAATAAGCTCTGATAAATTTTCTACAGTGTGTTAAATTTTTATAATTTTTGTAGTTAAAGAAGTATTGATATTCATGCATTCTTTACAGACTGTACTGTTTTGACAGATTGCTGTTATGGTTGCATTGTTGGAATATGTTTGCTTGTTTAACTATTCTATTTGAGGATAGGACTATTAAATATGCAGAGGCATTTAGTATGCAATGTTGAATAATAATTTTAGTGATTTTCTACAGTAGAGAATGATAAGGTTTTGCATTCATTTATACTAACGTATCTCACGAGTTCTTGTTGAGTTTTGTGTGGACGAAGTTTTTAAGATTTAGGGAAACCGTGATATAAAAAGAATTAAGGAGACAAAAAAGCTCAAGCTTGGGGATGCCCAAGGAATCCCAAGATAATATTTCAAGAAGTCTCAAGCATCTAAGCTTGGGGATGCCCCGGTAGGCATCCCACCTTTCTTCATCAACAATTATCGGTTAGTATCGGTTGAGCCTAAGTTTTTGCTTCTTCACATGAGATGTGCTATGCTTGGAATGTCATTTTATCTTGTTTTGTTTGCTGTTTAAATAAAATACTTAGATCTGAAAGTTTTTAAATAAGAGAGAGTCCTCAAATAGTTACCCATTTACCTAACTACTCGCTTGATCTTCACTTATATCTTTTTGGAGTAGTTTGTCATTTACTCTTGTGCTTCACTTATATCCTATGAGTAAATTGTTGAATGAATTGAATATCATGGAGTTGAAATTATGCCTAGTACTAGCTTCACATTGGGTTTAGAAAGTGAAATCTTTTGAAGCTTGACAATCACAATATTGGTCATACAAGCAATTCATGAATGATTAGTATAAGGAAGAGAACTTTCACATACAAATATATTATCTTGGACATCTTCTATGATTGTGAATACCCATTATTTATTTTCAAACTTGAGCAAATTAGTTGAAGTTGGACAAGGAAGACAATGTAATGAGTTATGTTTGGGTAGATTTGCATAGAAGTTATATTGTCATGGATCCTCCAACATGTGGTGTTTGCCTAGGATCTTTTGCTAGCCAAAAATTTGTACTAAGTAGAGATTTTCTTGTGCATCCAAAAACCCTTGAACCCAGTTTCTTGCCAAGAGTGTCCACCATACCTACCTATGGATTGAATAAGATCCTTCAAGTAAGTTGTCATCGGTGCATAAAGCAATAAAAAATGCTCCTAAATATGTTTGATCTTTCATTGTAAGGGAAAATTGAGCGTTGTACGAACTTGTGATGGCAAAGTAATAAAAGCGACGGACTGCATAATAAAGGTTGCTATCATAAGGAGCAATATAACGTGACGTTCCTTTGCATTAAGAGCTTGGGCATCCAAATAAAAAGCGCATGACAACCTATGCTTCCCTCTTCGAAGGGCCTATCTTTTACTTTTCAGTATTTACTTTTATGCAAAGAGTCAATAGTATGCATTCTCATTCAACCTCAATTATTCTCTAGTTGGTAAGCATCATGTGGTGGGGAAAGATCTAGGCACATATGACCAGTCAAATATATTTGATCATGATTTATTATTGTTGACAATTATCTCTATGATAAATGAGTTGGGAGGCGAAACATTAAGCCCCTATCTTTCTTTGTGTTCGATGGATGCCATTTGTTCTAAGAATATGCTTTGAGTAGTAGCAATCATGGAAGACTATGTGATGATTGAGTATGTGGAGCTCTTACTTAGACTCTGTTGAATAAGTTGAATTGCAATTGTTTGGTGACTAAGAATATAGGTTGTTGAGTTTCAAGAGAATTCATTGTTTGAACCTTAACATGTGAATTGGTTGCTACTTTAACATGAAAAGTTTTATGAGAAAGAATTGTTGTTATGATGCTAGGAAAAGTGATCACTGGTGCGCGTCGGTCCTAAACAAACGGTTTTTCACCCCTTTCCGCGATGGCCTTCGGAACCGTCGCCAAGTGAGTGTGTGCGATAGGGGGTCCTTCCCACATGACCCAGAAACCGTCGGGGATATGGAACAGTGATCCAGAGGCCTTCCAAAATGTAATCGTGTGCGATGCAGCACACACTAAATTCTTTCGCACGTGTGGTATCGGTGATTAAGCATTTCTAATGACGCAGTGAAACCATACGGTCTGTCGTAACGAACCGTTTGGGAAATAGTATGTAAGGCACACGGGCCAACATATGAACTGTGTGCGATTTGTGCCCTATCGCACACGAGTTTTCTGCGTAACCCGTCTGCCATGCTAGACTCCATCGCACACATTTTCCAATAATTACCGTCTGCGATAATGTTCTATCACAAACGGTTCAGGAGCCCCTTCGCACACATACAAGTGCTGCAGACCGTTTGTGATTTGTTAGGTATCACCGACGGTTGCCGCAAGAGTGACGTGTGCTTTTCGTTTGGGATCCCACACGTTTCCTGAAAAAAATACGACTGGGATTGTATTTTGCATTGGGCACGGTTTACTCCCAGTTCTCGTGTGCGATAACGCGATATCACAAACGGTTCCGGAGAACCTACGCACACGTAGTAGCGCTGCAAATCATTTGCGATGTGTTGTGTATCACCGACGGTTCCGCTACGATTGACGTATGCTTTCCGATGTGGATCGCACACACTCATTTAGTTGAACCGTGTGCAGAGCAATTGCCAGGTTAAAACAAAAACATCCCATTTTGAATCGGCACGCAAAAAGCAAATTCGCCACAATATTCAATTGAACAAATAAACAAAAATATCCCATTTTGAATCGGCACGCAAAAAGCAAATTCGCCACAATATTCAATTGAACAAATAGTGTCCACAGGAAGAACATTCATCAGATTTCGCAACAATTGCAATTGAACATATGGTAGCTAAATTCCAATGATTTGTCCACACATATATGCATTACATAATTAGTCATAGTGTACGAAATACGAAGACCTCATCAGATGGAAAACAATGGATCCATGCGTTATATGTTTAGCGGCTAACTCTTACTCAATGTTTCAGGAGAAACCATGCTAAAATCTTCATCATCACCAGTGGGATTGATGTAGTGATCCAGGAAAAAGTCGCTGATAAATCTCCGAACCATCAGCAATTCACCAGCCGGGAGCGGTTCAGGGGTCCTCGGTTTTAAGATGAGCTGCAGTATTTTTAAGATCAGAATGTGCCATATGAGTGGAGTAGAAGATATTAATTAATATAGACTTACTGGTACTAATTCACGAGGATCGTCACAACTATCAGCAGATTTGCAGATGGAGATCATGTGTCTGCAAACATAGTATACACAAAGGTTGGTCCCTGCTTCTTGCTGAGGACACTAAAATTTTTTGTACAAAATTAGTCATGTATTTGTCCTGTTAGGAACAACCTAACCGGTGTTAGATGTATTATTTTTTCTTTGGACAAAATAGAAAGAGGTTTATTTAGAAGCTTGAACATTTGACTAGCGTAAGGAAAGGTATTTGCAGACTGTTGGATAAATTTTCCGAAAATATTGGATTTCGGTGTGTTACCGGAGAAACGATCTCGTGCTGCAGAGGTAGTTTCCTCTTGAACAGGTTCCCTGTTTTAGTTTCCCACAATGCGAGCACACTGCAAATGATGATGAATTTTGACAACATCAATTATTGAACCAGATATGAATGCAAATTAATTTCAACATCATAGAATTCAATACCTATCCAAGAATTGCTGAAGATGCGTCAGATCCTGAGCGTTTGTTGACTCTCTGAGAGAATCGATGTAGTAAACTGTGTTCTTGTTTGGAACAATGAATACCAATATCCAGTGATTGCTACATATTAAGAAAGCCATGAACTTACGAATGAAGTCGAAATCTGAAATACAATCAGTGTATGCGTGGTTGTTTACTTGACTTACCGTTCATGATATGGCCAGAGAAATGATTCTGCATGGGACGTGTTTTCGAAGATACGGACGACCGTGTTAACGGCCCAGTCCCGTCGGTCCTTTTCATGTAATGTTGTGCCATTTGCTAATGCGGGATCTATGAAATACACACTCTCACTTTGTCTTCTCTGCGCGTTCAATCCCCTGAGAGGAATAAAATGCAGTTAGCTGTTTATCATTTACAGCCTTGTATGGAGAAGTTGATCAGAGTTTGTTAAGTACTTACAAAATCAGGCATCTAACAAGAGTGGCATCGAGCACGTTGAAGTTGAAGAAGAGATGTAAGTCCTCGAAACTCACAATGATGGAACCAGCATCGTGTCGGAAATGATCTCTATTGTAGTGGACTAGCAAAGCATGATGACCTGCTGACATTTGATCCATGCAATATTCATGTAACTCGCGGCAACTGGAGCTGCACTGATCAAAGTATTCGCCAACAAGAAATGGCTGGCCATGGACGTAATAGCATGCTTGAAGTACGCCTGCTTTACTTTTAGCAAGCAACAATTCTACTTCTTCATCATCCATGGCGTCAGAAATAATATTACTCCCCGATTCGAACAAGCTGCTGTTAATTTGGTTCGGGGCGATGAGTGCTTTAAGTAAGAGGCAATCGTTCTCTTTCCTCTTCACTCTCCCGGTGCGCTTCCTCGTGGTCGTGGGTGTAGCCTTTTTGGCCACTTCCTTCTTGGTACTTGAAGCATTTCTGGCAGAACGTCTGGTTGCCTGCATGGTAGACTTCCGAGCAGACGGTGAAGCTTGGACGGACTGCTTAGCAGACAGTTTATCTATGCCGGACCGCTGAGTTGGCGGTGCTGCTGTGACGGACTGCTGGGCTGTAGGAGTAGAGGCATCGGACTGCTGACCATGCATTGAAGCTATGTCGGGTTTCTACGAAGGTGGTGCCAACTTGTCGGTGTGCTGAGGAGGCCATGCCAACACGTTGGTTTGCTGAGCAGGAAGTGCTGACGCATTGGTATGCTGATCATGCGCCTGCGGACCGACGGACTGATGAGCAGTCGGTTCTGGACCTACAAACTGCTTAGCAGGCGGTTTCGAAGCATCAAACTGCTTAGCAGTCTATTCCACCAGGTTGGTCTGCTGAGCATGTGCTGTAGCTGGGTCTCCCCACGCTGCTTCAGCGGCCAGCATCTGAACCGGTGGTGCGTCATCAGCAGTTGTAGGCCTTGCCACTAGCTGCTTTGGGGCGGAGGATGACATGGCCTGTACGCCACAAAGTCGGTCAGGCTAATCACAGGTTGATGCATCAGCCCGCGAGAGCTGCTCTGGCAAGGAGAGCGTCACCAGTTGAGGGGCGACAGTGGTTGCTCTTGGCGGGGCTTCAGGAATCTCATCGATGAACTCTATTTCCTTTCGTGGCCACTGGATGTGATGTAACAGTGTTTCTCCCAAGGTCCTTTGCTCCTGGAAGTCTCCTAGGACATTCTTCAGGGCAAATTCATTGAATCCAGGCTTTACTTCAGTCACGTAGCACTTCACACAGCCTGGCTTCAATGGCACATTGTCCAAGAAGAGGCCATCTTCCAAGAAGGGTGGGCAAACCCAGGCTGTTGCACATTTTAATGTACCTTCATAATGTGTAAGCACGCCCTTCAGTCTGTCTTTCATTCCAGATAGATCGGATATAGCATCATCACGAGCAGCTGCAGTCTCAGTGTCGCTGGGGTCAGCTGATGCACAGCTACTCTTGTGCAGTGTTGTCGCGCAATAAGCAGCATCATCCATGCCCGCCTCAACTCCCATCTGCTGGCTATCTTTCAGTGTTAGAGTCTTCTGCATCATCATTGACTCCTCAACATCCTTTCGAACAGCCGGATAAATCTCCTTCTTCAACTTTTCAAACAATGCATTCTGCTTCATTTCACTCCTCGCTTTTTTCATGCTGAGCCTCTCTTCTTTGCTGAGTGTTAAAGCCCTCTTGTGCGGGACATTAACACCTATACCCCTTGCACAGCTGATACGTATCCAACGTATCTATAATTTTTGATTGTTCCATGCTATTATATTATCCATCTAGGATGTTTTATATGCATTTATATGCTATTTTATATGATTTTTGGGACTAACCTATTAACCTAGAGCCCAGTGCCATTTTCTATTTTTTCCTTGTTTTTGAGTTTTATAGAAAAGGAATACCAAGCGAAGTCCAATTGACGTGCCAATTTTTGATGATTTTTTATGGACCTAAAGAAGCCCCCAGAGTAAAAGAGTTGGGCCAGAAGAGTCCCGGGCTGCCCACGAGGGTGGGGGCGCGCCCACCCCCTGGGCGCGCCCCCCTATCTCGTGGACGGCTCGGAGACCCCCCTGACGTGAGACCTACGCCAAAAATTCCTATAAATACAGAAACCTCCAGAACATAACCTAGATCGGGAGTTCCGCCACCTCAAGCCTCTGTAGCAACCAAAAACCAATTAGGACCCTGTTTCGGCACCCTGCCGGAGGGGGGATCCATCACCGGTGGCCATCT